>VDFB02158589.1:0-18812 GCA_007258455.2 Sequoia sempervirens | reverse complement strand
ACATTCAATTTGCTACAGATTCTTTTCTTACATATTTTTGAAATAATATAGATAACTTATTCAAATTTTTACGTCAAGTTGCCTAACTTTGATTTTTCTAAATTTTTTGCCACTTAAGGGCTCATTTTTTCCATGATGATCCTGCACATACCCTTCATATTTTCTAGAAATACAATATGAAATGCAAGTTGAAAAGGTAATAAAATGATGAATTGAAAGACCTAATGAGATTCAAGTTTTAATGCAAAGTAGAAAACCCTGAATGAGATGCTAATTAAACAAAAATGAAATGCCAATCAATGCAAGATCTAACCTAGGATGAGGAATCCAAGTTCAAAAAATTACAATATTCAATAGGTTAGGTTCACAAAAAATTTAAGGGGAAAATAGGGTTTGCACCAAAATGAATTGATGAAGATGATGAACCACTAATTCTCGCCACTAAACATGCAATTATGTCTATGATATGATGCGAATAATAATCATAAATCAATTGTAACTATTATAGCAACAATGAGGGAAGTTTTCAAAGGCTATAATGGGGTGTACCTTGTTGTAAGAAGGTTGTTTTTAGGTCACAAAGGAATCATTCGCCTTTATTAGAAAATGGGTCCCTATTAGGGTTTCTAAAATGTAAGATCTAGGTTTTGTTCTTCAAAATTTATGTACTCTTAGCTCCTCAGTGATCAACTCTCGAAAACTTGAAATAAATTATGTAGCCTTGTTTTCATGTTCTTGCAATATAGGTGACAACTTTGCTACTTGACAACTTTGACATTTTTTCTCTAATCTTGTTCTCCACTTGATCTTCAACCCATAAATCTGTAAACACACATTTAAGAGGAGAAAAAATTGTTGATTGTTAGAGGATAGGGGTTTGCTTAAGTCGAACCACTTTTAGGTAATTAAACCTTATGATGAAATAATGAAATTGAAGCATGAAACATGAAACATGAAATGTTGATACCTTGGAAGTTGTCTCGAAATGTAAATCTGCAAACTAACATGAAGTGGCCATGTAGAATGTAGATCTTGATCTCAAATTAGATTTGAAACAATGATTTCCAATAGATCTTCAATGCTACATGTCAACTCACTTAGCTTAACAACATGCTTGAATGCACTATGCCTTTGACATGATGATATAATCTTGAATTCTTCCAATAAAATCTTTATAATCTTCCCTTTAATTCCTTTGAAATGATCTATAATTCTCTAGAATTATCTTGCTCTTGATCTCATGAAGTCACACAAAATTTCTAGGATGAATCTATGTAAATTAACCTTGTATTCATACTAAATTTAAGAATTATCCATTAAATTCAAATAATCCAAGCCGACATTAGATCTCGAATCGAAAATCATTAAAATACCACCACAAATAAGTTCAAAAAGGGTTTTTTGTATGTGAGGAGGACCCATTCGCCACCTTGGGCGAATGGTTCCTAGGACAACTTTCTAGGACCAAACTTCGGGGGGGTGAAATAACATCAAAAACCCATTTCAAATATGCCAAGAAATTGGTGTACAATGTTAGGAGGACTCATTCACTAGTAAAGGAAAATGGGTCCTAGCACAAATTTCTAGGACATCAATTTTTCCAAGTTGAATTTCATGTATTATCATTAATGGGTGTCACAATAGATCCTTGAAAAATGCAATTAATAAGGCTTATATTTAAATTAAAGGGGCCCATTAAGCTCTAATTAACCACAATTAGTTAATGAAACCATATATTAGTGTGAAAGTGTAATAAAACACTTTACAAAACCCTAAATAAGGCACCATTAAGTCCATTTTATCATTAATTATTCATTCCCAAGCTAAGCATGAAAAAGGGTTACTTTTTTCGATGCTATAGAAATTTTGACTGAATAATTTGGACCAAGTTTAGAGAGAATACTTAAGATCAATTGTTTATCATATTTCTCAATTCCACATTGTTTCAATTTCAATCTTATGGCCTTTAGTTTTGTGAAGAAATCTTGTATTGTATCAAAACTTGAAGGACTTAATCATATTAGCTCATTCTCCAATTGATGACCTCTTAATTCATCTTGTGCACCAAAGAGTTTTTCCAATGTTGTCCAAAATTCATTTTGTGTAGACAAAAATTCAACATGAAAGAGAAAATTTGGAGATACATGCATACATAAGGTTAAAAATGGTACATCACAGTTATTAAACCATATTGGCTTTTCTACATCAATTTTTGGTTCATTTTCTAGTCCCATTATTACCCCATGCAATCCATATTTTTTCAAGTGCAGTAACATTTTACTTTTCCAATCAAAATAGTTGTAGGGTGTTAATATAGGAACTCTTGAATGATCCATTTTAGGAAGAAATCAAGAATTTTTTTTAGTGCATGAAAAGAGAAAGAAAAATGCAAAAGAGACACCAAGATAAACCCCTCCTTTCCACTAGTCTCATAAATCACCCCCCAAGATATTACAATGTTGGCACTTTGTGATTAGTGCATTTACAAAGCCTTTTCTAAGATACAATCCTCAATAGGTCCACCATAAAAAAATTACAAATTCTGATACAAAATGAACCTAATACAAAATCTGCAAAAATTATCCATGTAGTTGTGTAGTTCTCTTCAATACCTTTCCAATTCCTCTTTTTTTTTGGAAAATGAAACTTTGCAGTGAAAGTAATGACCTATTGAAGAAAAAATGTAACAACACCTTCAACCTGCAATATGTGACAAAAAATAAAAAAAAATCTTTTCAATACCTTTGTTGTTAGAAAGTGCTCATCTCTAGCTTTCCAATCATATCTTGTTTTCCAAAAATGAGCACTATGACAAAAAGTTATGTTTTTTTTTAAAAGGTTGAATTTAGCCTAAAATCATGGCCCCCCGATAAAATAAAAAATTTCCAAAAATAAAATTCATGTAAAATAGAAATTTTTTATATGAGAATAAGGGTTTTGGGCCATCCAAGCACAATGGTCAGGTCCGTTTGGGCCGACAATGCTCTTGCAAAAAGCTGTTTGCCAGATTTGAGATTCAAACCCTTATTTTTTACTATGTTATATGGTGGCCGAATTGAGTGAAAAAAAAGCCAAGCCTTATTTTCTCAAGACTCTAGATGCAAGGAGATAGTAAAATAATCTACCACTATAGCCATAATAGCTGTAATAACCATATCTCACCAAAAAAACACATGAAAATATAGAATTAATAGATGTTCATATCTCCTTTTTGATTCTCCAGATCATATTGAAACATAAGAGAAGAGCATATGACAATTTACAAGATCATACAAAAGTTCCAATATCTTAATCAAGAATCCAAGTACTCAAAACTCTCAAAATCTAATCTTTGATACCATCCTAGAAATATATAGTAGATTGAATAACCAATATCTCTTATGACAGAGAGAAGCTATAAAACTATAAATAAAATAACAAAATTATAGAACCTAGATTCCAGGAAATTTGAAAATGTCAAGATGACAAGATTGCATTAGGATCTCAAAGCAAATCTGTAGAAGAATGATTGCATGCATCAAAGTGCATGTGTGTCAAAGTATGCAACAATGCATGGAAATATGCAAGAGTATATGAAAATACAAGCTAGGTGAAGTGACATATGAACTCAGACAGTGGAGTGAAAATCCAAATAATAGGAATTAACCAGTGGATGGACCTTGGTGGGAATGGGAGAAAGATGCAGGGCAGGCTTTCAAAAGAGTTGTTCAGAGCAGGGGAGAGTCAGGAGGTGGGAGGGACTTCAAACAAATCAAAGCATTAGTATGATGTATTGAGCCTATAATGACATTTAGGGCCAGAAATAAATGCTGGCCAGGGGTGTTGAGTTTTAGAGGTTTGATAAGGAACTTTGGATTAAAATGCAATGGGGAAGAGTGGGAGTGTGTGATATTATATAACTTGACAGGTCAAAATAAGCTTGGATAGTGAATATCCGAATAGTTTTCATGAGTGATGATTTTATCCAAGTATAAAGTTTGCAAATTTCAAAATTTTGAATTTTAGTTTAGGCGGGAAAAGGGGTTTTGAGAGTTTTAGAGTAAATTAAGCAATGTAATTAATCCAAATCAGTTGGATCAGTTGGGGAATGGGTTTATAACCCTAAAATCATCATTTTTACGGAGGTTAGGTGGTTGGTAAAGGCATTGTACGGACTGTTCTTAGAAAATACAAAAAAAATTCTGTTTTCTTGCAATTTTCTATGTTTTTTGATGAACCATTGAATCTTATTGAAGTTTTCTGCATTTGGATGCTTTGGTAATTTGTATTTAGATGTTTTAAAACCAATCACATGCTCTGATAAAGGAAATAGATCAATTCTTGCACGTTTTTGTTGACTGTCCTAAATAAAGTGCAGATTTTTCACTAATTTTGGTGATTTTCATGGATGATTGATCCATTTCAAGGTAGAATGCTGCTGTGACCTATGAAATGGATCATTCCTAACATTTATCATACATATTTAACCAGCTAATGTGCAGGAAGGAAGAATATCAAGGTGTACACCAAGTTGTCAAAGGGAAAAGTGCTTGAAGATGGAGGCTAGGGTGTAGCAGCAGAAGATCTGCCTTAATGAGGGGCATTTTTTTGAGTTTGGATCAACTAAATATGTTTCCCTAATGGTGTAGAGTCAATGAGAAAGTTCTGGAAGTGATTGGAAGGTTAGTTTTCAAGAAGCCCTAGTTTTTGAGGCAAGTTGAGGAGGGGTTTGTGCTGGAGCGTGTTATATGTGTCATAGATGTCTAGAAACTTGGATTCCTTGGTTTTGAGTCATTTTAGGAGACTTCTGAAAGTTTCACAGTCAGGGGAAAAATTTAAAGAGGGGTTGCTTTGTAAAATAGGGCTAATTAGGCCTAATTTTAAGGAAACAGCAGGGTTTGAAGTGAGGTTGTCTGAAACAATTGATGCCAAGCAGTTGACATGATGTTTTTCATCACAATCCACATCTGAAACCATCATTAGATTGGAGGATCATTTGCAAAATTTGAGGAAGAAGTCAAAAATCCATTGCCAAAGGCCTAATAGGCTAGATGGCTATGTGAGCAGCAAAAGAGAGTTTTGTATAAAATGGAGGGTTAGGGCTTGAAACCCCTTTGAATCAAGTTTGTTCAAGTCTTTTGAGATCATTTCAATGATTAGGAATCACAAGGGAGGCAGATAGGTCTTAAGTGCAAGGTGAAGGCCTTATTTCTAAGTTGGTATCTAGTTGAGAGATTGAAGAACAAAACTTTGTTAATCTTAAATCTTTGTGTACCTTTTGAGATCCCTGGCCCTCTACATCAACACCAAAAGTAGAAAGTTTTCCTAAAACATAGAAAAATAGGGTGAATCACAATGTGGAATAATGGAAAATAGGGATGTGATGGACCTATTTCTCTAATTTCATTTAGGAAATGCGATCCAAATAATGAAATGACTAACTAAAAGGTGAGTCAAATCAAGGTGTGAATCTGCATGTTTCCCTTTTATGCTAGGATAGGGGTATAAGTCAAACAACACTTTGGGGAGAAAGATTAAAAATAGTAAATCAAATCCAAAATGCAAGTTATTAAATAAATCTAATAGATTAAGATCAATTATGATGGTCCAACCAATAGTCGAGTTGCATATTTGGGAATGGGAAAGTGATGTGTACCAATCACCAAAATTTATTTTTCAAAGCTTATTGAGGACTCATTCGCCCTATGGTGGAGGGGCCCTGGCTAGGGCTCTGGAAAATTTGTTTTTTGGGTTTTTTATGTTGTTTATGCACTCCCATATTCCTAAATGTCACAATCAGAAAGCCAAAATAAATTATGTAGGTTAATTTCCATGAAATTGCAAGAATGATGACAACTTTGACAACTTTGCAATTTTTTCTCTCCAAAATATCTTCCACCTAAAATCTGCAATCACACATCAAGAGAGAAAAAAAAATTGTTAGGTGAATGGGGTTTTTCCTTGGACAAACCCTATTTTGGTAATTAAACCTTGTAATGAAATGAAATAGCATGAAAGAGTGATGAATGAACAAATGCAATGTCACAACTCACCAAACCTTTGTTTGAACCTTGGAATATAGATCTACAACTTGCATGAGATGGATTTAATGGATGTGGATCTTGATCTTGAAACATGATTTGAAAAAATGCCTTTGAATGCTTGAATGGATCTTGAACACTACATCAACTTATTAGCTAAAATAACATACATGATGCAAGGAGACTTTGACATGATAATGGATCTTTATTGCTGCAATAATTATTCAATAAATCTTCCCTTGAATGCCTTTAAAATTCTCTTGAAATTCTCTTGAACTTTTTCTAGCTTGATCTCATGAAGTCACATAAAATTCTTAGGTGAAACATAGTGAAATGACCTTGTATTTATACATATTTTAGTATTGATTCTCAAAATTCAAATAACACAAGCTGACATGTGAATACACATTAGAAATCATTGAAAAACTAGCAAAAACATATTTTAAATTTAGGTCCTAGGCCTAAGTGAAGACCCATTCTCCCATGGGTGAATGGGTCCTAGGTCTCTTACCTAGGACACACATTCTCCAATGTTGACCTTATGATATAGCATTAATGAATACCGGGTTTTATCATTAAAAAAATGCAATTAAATAGGCTTGGATTTGAATTAAAAGGGCCCAATTAAGGCATAATTAACCTCAATTAATTAATAAAGCCATATATTAGTGTGAAAGTGTAAAGGTACACCTTACAACACAATAAATAAGGAACCATTAAGTCCATTTTGTTTTAATAAGGCATTAAAATTAATTTGAATATGTATTGACTAAATTATGGCATAATTTAGTCCTTTTATTTTATATTAGTTCCCAAATTAAGTGTGAAAAAGCAATACTTTTTCCTACACTACATTTAGCTCCCACTTTAGTGCTAGTATGACCCCATGTCAAAATCACACTAAAGTGGACATTCAAGAAAATTATGTATGTATCAATGACAAAGATACTCAATCATACACTATCAAAGGCTAGGAGAAGAGGACAGATCAAGCTTTGACTACCTCAACGTGATGTGGGACATGATTGTTTGTTTGGGAAAGAGGTAGAATCAATATGCTATGACTGTCCCAACGTGATGTGAAACATGACTATTTGTCCAGGGAAGGGGGTGGATCAAGATTTGATTGTCCTAATGTGATGTGGAACATGGTTATTTTTCCTTCACATTCACAAGTAGAACATCATGTCTACTATGCAAATGGCACTTACTCTCACACGATTTAATGGAACCTTAGGCCATCCATTAGGTGAGCCTCAAGGGAAGGTGAAAAATGAAAGAATCTTATTAGGCTTCCATACCATATCAAAGCTATCCTACTGACAACTTCAATAAGGCACCACACACATTTTGGTTTTGCATTCCATAAGGATTAACAAGATGCATTATGCTAAGCACCTACAGACATGGAAAAGGCTCCATTGGAAAGCAAGGTGAATTATGCTTGTTGGCATTTATTTTAGTGGTGAGTTGGAGCTTCACAAGGTTAAAAATTTGTATTATTCTAAACACTTATGAACAAAATACAGATAGAATTTTGTTCAAAGTCCTCTGTTGGCCATAAGGTCTTTAGCCTTGGGGATGTCATGCCCTACGTATCTCAGGGGACAAATGAAAATGAAGGAATCTAACTTAAGAGGAATTACATGGCATCACCACTAAGAGGAGAAAGTTGTGAGGATATCATACTTGCAGTTATCAAACCAGTAGCACCACAAAGAATTAATTTTATACAAGACCAAGAAAATCACCAATAATAGGGCCGGGATATTCGATGCTTATTTACACTTTAAAGGAATTTCAACATACTGTGAACAACTTCATTATAGTGAATCCTTATTATAATCAAAGAGGTTGCAGAGGTTACTTTCGGGAAAGGCTGGTATAGGTAGTATGTGTTTAAATGGGAAATTTTGCCTCAAGAGAAGAGGAAAGGTTTGTCCCCAAAATCACGTGGGGATCACCGTGGATTAGGTTTGTTATATTTAGTACAAATGCGTTGCTGAAACATCATCATTCCCCATATACTCATAGAACAGGAAGAATGACACATAGAAATCAAAAATAAAGAAAAGCTTTCAGGTCAACATGGAAGAGACCTAAATCTCTCGATGCCTTGTGTCATCCCCAAAACAAAAACACAAAAAAAATGAAAATATAAATGTTTATGACATATAGAGGAATGCATATACAAATAGAGGAATGCACATGAAGAGAGATATATCAAACAAAACAGTACAGGGGATAACATTACGCACATGCAATCACACAAAGAAATATGTAAAATAAAGTAAAACAAAATACTAGTAAGGCACATGTAGGTCAACCTATATAGTAGGTCATATGCATCCCAATCTTGTTAAATATATTCATAAGGAGGAAAACTAGCCAAAGGGACATCAAGCATCGAACTAGGACACACACCAAGTTCAAAAAGCTTATTAGTAAGTGAAATTTTGTAAAAGTGGGATGGATGCTATCATATGGTTTAGTACATAGAGCATACCCACTTCTCCAATTTTAATTTCAAGGGTAACCCTTGAGATCTCAATGCAAAAATGGAAATAAATCTTGCAATAGGGCTATCCTAGGGGTTGAATGCAAACTAATGAGGGGTCCATGACCAAGTTTAGACTTGGAAAAGATAATGAAGTCTAAGATGCAACACTAAACCCTAATTCAATGCAATAACCTATTAAATGACCTAGAAAAGTAAATGAAATGAAATAGAAAGCTACAGAAAGGAAGGTGTGCACCTGGAAATCTAGAGATGACTGGAAGGAGATATTGAACACTGGAAATTTTTCTTTTAATGTTATACCATAGAAAAATGGATCTTTGACATTTTCACAGTCTTTTAGATCTTTCTCTTGTGATGCTTAGTTTATTTTTCTTTGATTTAATGTTGCAATGTAACTTATGCATTCACATTAGGTCCTAAATATTCAAATTATGGCATCTTGCGAAGGTGTTGTGAAGTGTTTGTAACACATTTCTACACTTTTCTAGACTCTTCTCATTACTATTCACCTAAAAATCACCTTTCCATGACTTATCAAGTCCTATTCTAAAGTATTGTAAAGTCTTGTAACAAGATAAATCACACTTTTCTAGGCTTTATTTCACTATTTACACCTTTCTTAAGTGTATGTGCAAGATCATAATGGCCAAAATGTGGCAATATCATGGGTATGTGGCTAACAACCTTTCTTTTACCCAAAATTGATGAAACAAAAAGGGTTTTTAAAGGAGATTTTCATCTTTCCACCAATATAAATTATGCTTTACTTTGAATTTAATAAGTAATTATTATTCATTTTCTATTCAAATTATGACTAAAGTCCTGATTGATAGACTGATTGAAAAACATCTATAGCTTTCAAACAACATCACATTTTTTGAATCTGAAACATGTGTCGCATTCTTTGCTTCGCATGCTATAGGATTAAAAAAATAAAAAATGCATTTCATGAAGTTTTGACCAAGTTAAGGTGGTCATACATATGAGTTTTTTTATATTTTTTTAAAATTTGTAAATGAAATTTGATAATTAAATGTTACTTGGAAAAAATTACAAAAAAAATGCATCACATTAGGGCATGAGTCCTCTACTTATATATAAAATCTTATAAAATATTATCATTTTTATTTTAGTTAGAACGTTAAGACAAACACCTACTTCTTATTTTCCACAGGGAATTTAAGTACCTATTGCAGAATTGCCAAGAATTTCAAATTTCTCAAATAGATTTGTTTTTTTTAAAACAAACCTAAGTAATTTAGAAACCCATTCCAATTTTCTACAAATTCTATTCTTACATATTTTGAAATAATATAGATAGCTTATTCGTTACATCAAGTTTCAGAACTCTGATTTTATGATTTTTTTTATAGGGCTATTTTTAATGAGTAGTCTGCATACCCTTGTGCTTTATAAATTTTATTGTATTCATAGAACTAGAGAATTAAGTTTATTTTTGCATGTAAATATGATAAACATTATTTATGTAACTTAATTCTTTACACTCACTTACAAGCCCAAGGTGGGACCCATTTTCCATGGGTGGCGAATGAGTCCCTCTTGGCTCCAAATTAAAATAATTCAAATTTTCTTTCGGGTTTTTATTCAAAATTATCTTATGTCATCCTATAATGAGGTATTATTGGGTTATTAGGGCATAAGTGTGTATAAATAAGTGTTTTTATTCCTATTTCAACCTCCATTCATCAAGTTCACTAATTTAGCTATTCACTCAAGCATTCAAGCACTTTGCATCATTCAATCAAGCATTCATCAAGCATCTTGGAGTAGCCATTGACATATGTTCAGATTTCTTCAACAAGGTTGTGGTGATTTTAGGAAATTTACATGTTGTTATTCATCATTTCCATGCTTATTTCATTTCATTTCTTTATTAAAGGGTTTGATTACCAAACTGGAATTTGACAAGGCAATTCCCTGCTCCTCCTTATAACCATTTTTTAACACTGTGTGTTTGGAGACTTTGTATTTTATTTTTTCAAGTAAATGGGTGTTGAAAGGTGGTCAGAAGTCAAACAAGTGTTCAGATCAAATGAGCCTATTTCAAACTGGGGACAACTATATTTTTGTTTACTAAGTTGGCCAGATGGAAGGCTTGAGCAGAGAATATAGTCTGATTTGGAGCTATAGAATTGACCTTTGATTTCACATAATTTTGGAGGAGGAACTATTTTCCATCAGTTGTGAATGAGTCCCACCTTAAGGTTGAAAAGGGTGATTTTGTCAAATACCAGTTCCCAATAGTTGGAAACCTGTTTTAAGAGATTTTACCAGTAGGAGGACTAATTCACCATCAATGGCGAATGAGTCCCACTGGTCATCCAGATTGATTTTTCTAGCATTTAAGAATCTTCTTAGATTCAAAATCTGCCTCCAAGTGCACTTTGTTCAGTCTCATTCAATTATGTGTTCATTTGTTCATATTCTTAGTTCTTTCTTGCAATCATCACTATGTTTCCAAACAATGCATTTTCTTTAGTTTAGCATTCATAATCAATCAATTACATTATTTAGATTCATTTAGTCTTAAACATATCATACAATCATTTATTTGAGAGAACCACTTCAATTTTGGGGTTCTATCTCTCTCCTTTTAGGTGAAAGATCCTAAGAGTGTAAGAGAAGTCCATAGTCAACCACAAAATTGTTGGTTCATTTTGGTGAACCTAAATATTGAACACTTTATCATTTTGATTCCAATTTCATCTTGCATCCTAGGTTTCATTGGCATCAACTTTCAATTAGGTGTTATTTTGTTTTTGCATCCTAGGGTTTCTCAAATTACATTAGTGGAAGACTCATTTAGACTTCTTTTTTTCATATCATATCATTCAAAAACTAAAAATATGCATTTCCATCCTCAGTTTGCATCTAAAAAGCTTTAAAATAATTTTATTTTTTTTGAAAAAACATAAAAAAATCCATACCTAGACTCATTCGCCACCCTAGGCGAATCAGTCCAGTGGCATTTTCTACATTGATTTTTTTGGCATTTGCACAATATTTCTTGCATTTTTGTTGAACCTATTACTGTCTTCTTGTTTTAGTTTACATTTTTTTTTTCATTAGCATTTTATTGTTCCTAGTTTTCATTTTCATACACCTCATATTTTGTGGTACTTGTATGAGTGTTTGGTTCCATAATGATAATACTTTAGTGAGACAAAGTTCTAGACTCATGGCTTCATGTGATAACACTTTTGTTTTGGACCTTGGAATCTCAAGAGCTCCTACTCAGATGGTATGGACAATGGTGCATTAGGCATGGATACTACCACTCAGATGACTTCACCTTCCCATCCAATGCATGTTGAGACACAAACTAGTTCCATTCCGCAAGATAAAGTCATTAGTATTCATGAGGATTTTGCACATTTACAACAAGATTTATCACTCAAAAACATTTCCACCACTACCATACCTTCCATAGAAAACCTTCATCATTTGATTGAAAGTAATGATGGCTTAAAATTTATGAAAATAATTACTAAGATATATAACAAACATGTTCCTTCTACTTCCCCATCTGCAAACATTGTTCTAAGCCAAGGAGGATCTCATATTCCTCCTCCTTCAACCATAGCATCCATACCAACCTATACCACTCCTCAAGTTACAACAACCATGCAATAGGTTATTCATGTGA
Organism: Sequoia sempervirens; assembly: GCA_007258455.2. Taxonomy (NCBI): domain Eukaryota; kingdom Viridiplantae; phylum Streptophyta; class Pinopsida; order Cupressales; family Cupressaceae; genus Sequoia; species Sequoia sempervirens. The sequence continues at coordinate 6,604 of VDFB02158589.1, read as the reverse complement.
CTCCTTTTTCTATTCCAACTAGCATTCCTAGTTCTTTTGTGGCATAGAATGTTCCCTCTTCCACATTCATCCCTCTTAGTGTCCCTTTCACCTCTCCTAACATTACATACACTCCATCACCTTTTTTCCTTCCACCTCATTCCACTTACATAGATCCCATCATTACAATACTCTTTAACACCGTTTCATCCATGCAACAACAAATCCCCACCATTAGCCAAAGTCAAAATGCTCCACCCATGTATCATGTCCGTAGTAGCCCATTATCCTTAGAGATATTATGTACACAAATTCCACAAGGAATTGAAATCCCCAGGTTTGAGAAGTATGGAGGTAAAGGAGACCCTACTAATCATGTCAATGCTTATACAACCTTGTGCAGTGATTTTTTCCTTGATGAAAAGCTATTAGCCAAAATTTTCCCTAGGACCTTAAAGGACACTACATTGGAGTGATTTTCAAAGGTACCCAATCATTCAATCTAATCATTGAACGAAATTTTGGATGGCTTTATAAGTCATTTCCAAGTCCATATGACTCCCAAAAAGACAATGGATGATTTAATGAGATGTAAAAAAAATGCAGACAGGTATGTGTGGGATCATGATGGGCCAAAAAGTGGCGATGTGAAAAAAGTTGCGTTTTGCATCCACCAAAAAAAGTGAAAATCCCAAGCTGACTTTTTTTTGGGTTGGATGTCAGTACATTGCTCCAAATCAATGCCCAAAGCAAAGAATCTCAAATCATATATCCGATTTGGGTCAGGTATAAATAGGTAAAAGTGGCCATTTAAAATCATTTCCAATCATTTTAAACAACTGAAAACACAATGAGCACAACTTGGGGCGATCTGATATACGATTCGAGTTGATATCTAATTTTCAAGGTAAGTTTTTGGTTTTATTTTTGTTTTAATCAATTTTTCTATTAGTTTTGTATAATTTTAACTAGTTTTTTTATGGATTTTTATTAAAAAGTAGGGTTTTTTTATGGATTTTTATTAAAAACTAGGGTTTTTTTACAATAATTTCATTTATATTGTGTAATTTCAATTAGATTAATTAGTTTTTAACTTCAATCAAGTATTATCACTAAGAATGAAAATGCACAAATTCCAAACTCTCCACAACCTCTGCGCCCATCAATTGAAGACTTAATTGGTGAAAATTTGAAGAAATTGAGGGGCATTTGTGATATTTATAAGACGATCCCTCAATTATCCCATATGACAAACACATTGAAGGAAATAGTTAAAAATATAGAAACCCTCTCCACCCACCATAATGCCTTTCATTCATGGTGAGAAACCATGAGGGAATATTGCTCCCGTGGAGTTTCTTACAAAGATGTGAAAGATCTCCAAATAACAAAAGCCCAAATAGCCTCTTTATTTGTTAACCCCTGCAATGGTTTGCCATTTAATGTTAATAAACCAAAAATTTCTATAAAATGGTGCACTAATAAGGACATTCTAGATAACTTTTGGGATCATTGGTGTATGGTTTTTGATAAACCACCCAACAACAATAGTGATATACCATTTTACTTTATTAAAAAATTATATGCTGAGTTTGTGTTAGGGCATCATGTCAATTACTTTGACATTAAACCCTTCTAGGGCATCAATGGAGGTATGCCCCAGGATAGACTAGGGGTAGTTAGAGTAGTCCAGGGCCCATATTTTCTACCTCCTCCCATCCCTCCACCACCTCCAGTACATCATCCATATATTATCAAGGATGTGGCCACATAGACTATCCAGGTTATTCACTCTTTGAGTGATCTTTTAGTTTCTCATACTTCTATAGTAGTGATGGAACTTCAAAAAATTTCTCTTTGTGTTCCATTTTTATCCTACCTTATGTCTCTGGTCATCTATGGTGTTTGGGAAAAACCTAAGGTTGGGGTTTTAGCTTTGTCTTCATGTAAAATCCTAGTGTTTTTCTTACACATTAGGTGGGATCTATTTGGCTATTACTTTATTTGGCCGTTACTTTTTGGGAGGGTTTTAAAACAAATTAAGCCCTGTTGCTTCGTCTAGGCTAGGCCCCTTTTGTTTTATCATTTTATTTCCTTCGCCTGACTTTATTTTTTCCTAAGTCTTGGATGGTCTCGTGCTCCCTTGTTAAAAAAAAAAAATTATGTCATTGTTTATCGTCAGCCTAGTGATGTCCCCTCGTTCTTTTAATAAATGTTTTATATTTTGCAGAGGGACAAGTTTGCATGACCGTAGATCAATTATCATTTGATCTCAGTCATTCCCCACCATCTCCTAATGACCACACCACACTATTTAGGTTGATTGTGATATCACGAGCGAGGGCCACGTGTCTCATTTGGTGAAGTCGAAGAGATGATAGAAATACTTGGATACATTTATCTAGTTTTAATACATTGTGTAGCAGGCTACTAAAGCATTTATGAGATGCACGTGTTTCAAATCAACAGAGATGTTATAATCTCGGTAGGAAAGGTGGTTGATGGTTAATGACAAAGCTGGTGATTGTGTTGAATGAATAGGATTACTGATGGTTGAGATCCACAGTTGTCCACCATCGTGTGATCAAAAGTTGTGAGGTGTTTATTGATCACGATATTGCAACCGAATGCCACGTGGATTTCCTTGGAAATGCATAGTATGGTGGGCCCTTATTTCAATGATGGAGATTGTGTCAGTTTTTTTTGAATGAATTCATTCGATGATCTAACCAAAGTGGACGATCGACGACTAATATTTGAATCTGCATCAAATGTAATTGTTGTCATTTGTGCAACGTGCAAGTAAGCTTTAATGGCAGATGTGACATCTACTGGCATAATTTGATTAAAATAAGTGACTATTCTCCTACTTTTATTATGTCACAAAGCATTCAAACATCTTTGTGGAGAAGTCTCAAGGCCAAAGACAAAGTTACGATTTGTTATAGCAAAGATTTGGGTTTCTGCAAACACAAAGTCATGAGTTGATTTTTGTATCTCCTAGCTAATTTGAATTCAAGAATTTGGGGGAAATTTTTTGTGTGCTTGTCGGAGGGCTTGTTGATAATTGTTTTAGGGCTATAGGTTAATTGAATTGTGGGAAATTGCAAGGTTCTATTCTATAATTTCATATTTCTGTTTAGCCCTAGTTTGTTTGAAGTTTGAAATAGCAAGGAAGCCCTAGTTTACCCAAGCTGGCACTGTCAAAGCAACATTCTAGCCAAATTGATTATTTAAATAGAAACCTATATGATGATTTCTTGGATCAATTTCCATTGTCAATGAATGATAGGAAGAAGGGGTTGGTCTTGATGCAAGGAAAAATCGTAGGGGAGGGATTAGTATATAATTGTTCCAGCATAGTTGATGCTAGGGTTCCTCTTACAGGATTAGATATGTTCGGATTGTGGTTTGGATAGAGGAATATTCCCCACCCCTTTTCAAATGGTTGGATGTATGATATCGGGAAGCTGGTGGTACTGAATGTGTTCCCTGATATAGACTTGCTTAGGGAAATGGCTGCACTATATGACCTTGTCACACGGGTGATTCAAGATAATGATGGAAAGGTTTTGTTAAGCATTAACAGAGAGGAATTCTGAAAGGTTTTTGATCTAAGTGAGCCTAGTATGTTCTTGGTTCCAATTGATCTTGAGGAGATGAAACAAGAGTATGGGAGGTTGAAATCACTTTTCAGAGTTAAGTTGCTCCCACCTCATTTTGGCTAGGGTAGGAGATTCAAAATTCTATATTATCCCTAATGACCAAGAACCTTTCAGACTAAATTGCTTTTCAAATCATTTATTGGCCACCTTTTACTCATTGTGCCAAATTTTAGGTTTTAACCCCAACACGGTGATGCCTATTGCTTACATGTTCATGGGGGTGCAAATGCAACACCCTAATTTCTTAGTGATTTATGATTTTTCTTCTTTGTTGGCTGAAAAGATACATGAAGGGTTGTTGAAGTTACACCAAAATGATGTAGACACTCCATTCTTCTGGTATTCCATGTTAATGTATATGTTCTTGTATAAGAATGCTGAATTCTTCTCTGAGAAGATGAAGTTAAGGCAGTTGGTTAATGGAGAAAAATTGACAGTGCAGGCGTGGACTACAGATTTATCGTGTAATAGGGAGAACACCAATTATGTGCACTTTGACAATGGGTGATCCCACAATAGTGGTTTACAATTTTTGGCCAAACTGGACACTCAAATAATTTTTTTAACTAAATCTTAACTTTTGGGCACCTATAGCAGCTAAACCATGAGGAGTTTGGAGATTATACAAACTCGAGTTTTGTGAAATTTTGTCTGTATATTCTAAATATATTTTTTTTAAAAAAATTGGAATCAGATTGCACTTCTTTTTCCATCTCCCTCAAAAACTAGTTTTTTTTTCAGAAAATAACATTTTAAAAAAGTGATGCTTACCGTATAATGTATAACTTTTTTTCCATGAAGGATAAAATTCTAATTCTTTTGAATTTAGATTTGTAATTCTGATATCTAGTGCTTCCACTTGGTTAGATGGTTTTTTATTGAATATATTTTAATCAAGCTCTGTGCCGAAACCACCACAATTCGTGCATATAGCACAACCAGTATAACACGAATCCTTTGTATGGTATCGTACCCACTTTTCTTTTGTTGGATCAGCACTCAATATCTCTTGTAACTCATATTTTGAATTCCTTCTTTTTGTTATGATATTTTTCATGGGAAATTAAAGAGTTGATTTTGGTGAAAACCGGTATTCACAAGAAAACAAAATATAATAATCGGCCTGAATTTATTAAATTATAAATTTTGAAGCCGTATATAATAAGGAATACATACTCTACAAAAATTTTCAATTTGAATTCATTTGATCCCACCTAAAAAGCGGCAACCGAAAGTGAGCCTTATCAAGATTTTGATAGGTGGAAGAGACTCACTATAGATATGGTTTAAACTAAGCGTTCTATCCAAGGGGGCTTTGGTCTAAGGGTGGTTTGATCAAACTCTTTCTCACTGGGAATCCCTTTAAATGGACATTTCTTGGCTTTAAACTATTTTCTAAAAATACAGGATTTTAGAAAACTTTGTGGGATCCCCGAATTGCAAACTACTTGTTAGGTAAGCAACACCCCACCTGCTCTTTTATTTCCAGATTGAGCCAGCTGATGGTAACAATTTAGATTCTGGAGTTTTATGATTCTTAGACCAAAGGGAGTAGCCAAAGCCGAAGGTTTGGCTACCAACCTGGCATACAGCCCACACCTAATTCAACACCTGCCTTCGAGGTGCGCTTTTGCCTTCGGGCGACTCTCATATATTTCCATATAATGTGCCACAAAGAGTGGGATTTGCAAAAGTTATGTGGCAGATTGGTTGTATCCATGAGGACAACCTTACTGGGAAAGGTAAAGGAACATTTTTCCTAGATTATTCTATGGTGTCAGATTTTGTCTTTTTGAAAGGAGGTTAAGTACATTTTGGGAAATTTTTTGAAGAATACCATTTGAGGTGTGGTCCCAAGCAACAACATGATCCTGAGGGCTTCTTCACTCTTTTTAGATGAAGGATAAAAGGTGGTAAGTTTGTGCATGAGTTCAACTTCCCTGAGGACTTTATTAGAAATTAATTTGACCTAAGTAGGAAGGAGTTGAACAAGGAGAAATGGATAGCTTATGAAAAGCTATTGACCATTGTGCACAAAATGGATCCAAATTATGATCCATTGATCGATTTAAGTCCATATCATAAGAAAATTGACTTATTGATGGAGAACTTCAAAGAAATCATGGGCACCTTGATGACCAAGAAGATAAACCTAGAGTTGGATCTGGGCATACATGAGCAAGATACCAGGCCAATTGAAATGAGGCCAAAATACCAACCTACAGAGAAAAGGCCTATTTACAAGAGGAAAAGAAATGATAGTAGTGATGAGGAAGAAGAAGATAGAAAAGGAAAAAAAAAGAAATTTCCTGCACAACTAGGTCCAAAGGTCAAAATGCTTGGGGAAATTAAGATTATTGATTTGGAATCATCACCTAGGAATAGTCCCTCACCACCACAATTAGAGCCAAGCCCTAATAGGAAAAGGATTGAACAATCACAAGAGGATTTGGTGGGTGAAATTGTTGTCACTAACGAGGACATGCAGATGGGTATGCCTTCCCTTCCCATGCCGGTTGAATTGGTTCTCTCCAATCTAGATATGAAAGGAAAATGTGTGCAAGATGCAAGAATGGAAGCATGCAAGGAGTTTCTAGATGATAATGAATTTGTAAAAACTACAGTCTTCTTGCAACTAGTATGGATAATGAAATTGGAAGAATATCAGGATAAATACAAGAGGAGAAGAGAATCGAGACCTGACAGGTCAGACCAGGAGAATGGTGATGAAGTGAAAGCTATATTAATGGATGAACTCAAGAGCATCACTCCTGAGGAGGGGAGAAAACTGGTAAATCAAGTTGGTTTCTTGATTTTTCCTAAGTCGGACATTGCATATGTCATAGCTTTTAATGCTATTCTAAAGTCCAGGCATCCCTTGGAAGATTCTAAAGAAGAGGTTAAGGCAACATTGCAAGATTCTGCCTTTAGTGAAGAATACGAAACCTTGGAAATTTTGG
>VDFB02158588.1:0-10002 GCA_007258455.2 Sequoia sempervirens | reverse complement strand
AAAGTGATACCTGCCATGCATCCAATCCTTTAGTCATGTTCTTTTATGATGAATCGACTCCTATACAGCCAGCAATTCGAGGAATCTTTCAACTTGAAACCAAAACGAAATCTACAGTCACGTTTTTCTGCCAGGCGTCAGAATTTTTCATGATATTTTTGCTGCGTTTTAGGTTAAGTCCCAAATCGACCCAGCTCAGCTGTTTATCGCTATTTTCTGGTTTTAAACTTTGACATTGTCTTCTTCCATTCCCAGCTGTGCAGGAGCTCCGCCATTTTCACGGGTAAGTTTTATATTTCATTTTTTTCTATTCATTTCTTAAGTTCGACTTTTCAGTTTTGCCTTTTATGAAGTATATTCTATTTTCAAATGTATTTTGAAAAATTTAAATAATTCATACGGCTATCTTCTAATATTTAAGCTTTCACAATAATAAAATGCGAATTTAATCTTTCCATAAAAAATGCGAATTTAATCCTTTCATAAAAATGTGAATTTCATTCTTTGAAATTGAAATTGTTTTAATAATTTCTATTTATATATTTTATTTATTATTGTGTTATTTTAAACATTAATATTTATTTGTATATAAACGTATTTATATATAAATAAATATTAATTTTAATATTACCACATTTAATCAATAAAATATACAAATATATATTATGATTTATATATTCTTTATGTATTGATAAATAATCACCTTATATATTTATACATAAATATATATGTAATTCCCTTAGACAAAACAAAGTTCCCTTATTTATTTTATTATAAAATACTATTATAGTCTTTAAATATATTAATACATAAATATTTAAATACCTGAGTATTAAATATTTATATTTAATATAACTATAATAATTTTATATATAATCGTTAATATTTAATTACTTAAATATATATTTAACAAATATATAAATATATCGAGAGCCAGTCAACAACCCGATATTTATATATATATATATTTACGTAAAGTCAACAAGGAATAATAATATAATATTATTATTAGTATGTATTTCTCTGTACGCAGTGTTCACATAAATGTATGTATATCATGTCATTACGTACATATGGGCATATCCATCTGTCAAGCATATGTATGTATTTGACATGTATATTCATAGGAATACGCGTACACGTATACACTATACACATACTCGCTTGACCTTTTAACGTATATCCATTCACGTTTTTTCCAAATCATGGTCAAAGCATAGTAAGTTAGACAAACAAGTAATCATCACTTTTCAAAGCACAAAGAAGTAAACATAACTCCAAGCCTAAGGATGACTTATCTAGACTAACATAACTGACTTGGTTTCTCAGAACCTATACTGACGTGTGTGTATGCTCATTTGGTACTCGTTACTGCTTACCCGACCAAGTTCCTCCCCGAGTGATATCTCTCCTCTGTCCGGAGGATCAGTCTTCATACCTGCGCACCATGACATGACATCGGCAGTCATATGCTCATAACAAAGCAGAATACATGAAACATTTCAAAAGTTAGATTATTCATAAATCAATAACCTTCTATTCTCCTTTATGCAATATTTCACCAAGAATAACATCAAATGAAACATCATTCATATTGAAAACAAGGTTCAAGCATCATTAATTCACCTCTAGAATTCATATTTACTCTATCTAGTGATGGTAAATTGTAACGTCACAATCTGGGATGTAAACAATTTGGTTGGTCTGACCTTTTAGATAGGTGACTTCAATTGACAGCTTCTTGACTTGTTCAATTAATTCTTTCATTTCATCCTTCTCTTCTTGAGTTCGTGTTGAAGTTGTCACATTCTGGACGTATATTGGCTGTGATGGTGGCATTTGAGACACGGGCATCCCTGGGTGGAGAACCATTTGATTACTTGCAGTCGGGACTGGATTCATCATGGGTGTCTGATGAGTCAATGCTCGATTGATATCCTGAATTTGGCTTTGGGAAGCTGCATTTCCTAAGTAATGGAGTGGACTTGGAGCCAAACCTACTCCGAGACCAGTACTAGCCGTAATTGTTGCAGCATATGCACCCTTCAAATCCACTGGGAGCGGATTTGTTGACTTCACAAACATGGCGGTGAGCCGATCCAAGGCTTCATAATAAATTGGCAATGCTGCTGCATTGTCTAGCAAATAAGGATCCCTCAGTCTAGTGTACGCTTTGTGGAATCTATTATTGAATGTGCTAATCGGCTCATGTTCTTGTCTTTTGATTTCCACAAATTGCCTATACAAATCAGATGGAGAAATGGGTGGCCTGAACTTTTCTAAGAAAGCGGTCTTCATTTGTTGCCAAGTGCGAATGGAATTAGCTGGCAAATGGATATACCAGTAAGAAGCTTCCTCGTCAAATGTGTAAGGAAACAATTTGCAGGCAACATCTTCTTCTTGAATGTCTCTATTTTGAAGAAGATCTTCAAAAAGCTTAATATGCTCATCTGCAGTGTGGTTCAGGTCACCACTATGGAACTTGGAACAAAAATGTTCTGGATTCTTGGGCAAATCATGATAAACGGAAAACGTCATAGGTGACACATTAGCTGGACGCCATGCCATTGGAGCGTTCGGTTGATTCACTTGAACTGGTTGGATTGGTGGTACGGGTGGAACTAGTTGTGCAACCACTGGAACTTGTTGACGGTCTAGTTGTGTGGTACTTGGAAAGTTTTGGAAGAGACGAAAAGGTACTTCTGCACTTGATGATGCTTCCTGCGATGCTTTTCTCTGCCTATTTCTGTGGGGAGATAGCTCTACAAATTCTTTAAAAGAATTAGGATTGGATCTAGTGACTCTCCGAAACTTCTTTGCTGAGAAAGAACCAATTCGATCCAGTGTATCCTCGTTCAAGCTTGTTGAGGTGGTGCAGGAACTGATGGTGCAGGAGCTGCTTGGTTTGCTTGCTGTGCAACTTGTTGGTTTACTTGTTGGTTGGCCTGACGATTTTGCTCTTGTTGAAAAGCTTCAAACCTTTCTACAAGACGGTCTCTTTGAATATTGAATTCAATTCTTTGTGCTCTTTCTTCTTCCTCTTCAAGGATAAGGCGCATACACAACCAATCAGGAGCACTTCTTCTTACTTGCCACGCAAGGCTGAACAATTCAGTGATAACGTCCTCTTGTTCGTCGTGAAAACCCAAGTTTGGTTGCAATACTGGCTGGGGTTCTTGGTTAGGTTTAGGAGCGTTGGCCGGGAGCACCATTCTTCATTCTATCAGTCAAACTTGAATTTGAAGATGGACCTGCGGCGAATGATCATTCTATCTCGTCAAAGGTTTGCTTCAGTCGATCAATCTTCTGCTTATCAAATCTTTCTTGATTGCGTCTTCGAACCTCTTTCCTTTTTCTTCTTCTCTAGCAAGGACACGACTTGTCTGTCTAAATTCAGCCCGATCTGCTTGTGACTTCCAAGCTAGTGTGTACAACTGATCAATAATGTCTGTTGGCGGTTGATCTGGTTGTTCGATGGGTACATCAAAAGGAAATTCATGTGGTAATACCATATTGCATCATGCTCACTTTTCTTGGGAGTAAGACCCCTCATATGCGCCTTGACTTGGAGGAGAAGTTAGAAAAGTTTCTAAGTACTTGAAATTGAAAGCTCAAGGTCCTAAATGCGCCCTTGATTGGGAAAAGAAGTTTGAAATTTTCTAAGTATTGAAGGCTGAAAGTAGACCTAGCTAAATGTGCCCAACTTGCATGGAGAGCTTGGAGAAATGTCTTGAAAACTTGAGGTACCTACCCCTAAATGCGCCCTTCAAAAGGATGAGTTCAAAATTTCTCTAAGGCAAGAGCAAAATTAGAAGTAGAAGGGATGGTATGCGCCTAGCTTGAAGAAGGGAAGTAGTCAAATATTCCAAGTATGAGAAATTGAAAGTTGCCACCCTTATATGCGCCCAAACTTGAGGGAGGCTTGAAATTTGACTAAGTAGTGTAAATTGAAAGCTCAACACTTCAAATGCGCCCAACTTGGATGAGAAAGTTAGATAAAATTTCCTAAGGCAAAGCAAGAGAAAAAAACATACGCCCAGAGAGGAAGAGTAAAGATGAACTTTGATGTTGAAATATTTTTCTAAGGTATAAAATTCAAAAATCAAATGTCCCCCTTCATAGTGATACACATGAATTTTACATTTTTTGAGGGGAATTTTCTTCTGGGTACTGGATATTTTCGACAAGGAGATGATTTTGAAACTTTTCACTCCTTGTCTGAGAATTTAAGATGGAGATTTTATTCGAGCGCTTGGTTGATGAAATTTTCTAGAGGAAATAAATTGTTTCTAAGGCAGATGGGTTGGAAATTTGGCTAAGGAAGAAGGGGGATATCATGTTGGTTGGAAAATTTTCTAAAGTAGAGAGAAATCAAACAACACCCTTCAAGGTGTGCCCTCAAGACGGATGAAAATTCTAAGAAAGACTTATCTGAGTTAAATGTGCCCATCATAGAGAAGGAATTTGAAAAATTGGCTAAGTCAAAGGAAATGAAGACACAAAGGTCTAAAATGCGCCCAAGCTTACATGAGGCATTATAAGCCAGAATCAATGTAGGAGAGAGAATTTTCTAAGGGAACAGATATGAAGTTTAGGACATGATGTGTGCTCTAAGCAAGTTGATATGAAGATAAGTTAACATGTATATTTGCTGAGGATGGGAGAATAGAACAACACCCTCTAAATGCGCCCTTAAGACTGATGAAAGTTTCTAAGGCATCAAAAATGAGCATCGAGGAGGATACATGGTCAAAGTATGCCTATGATAAAAGAGTATGAAGAAAGCAAAGTTTGCTAGAGAAAGTGTTGAACTCTATCGGATCCAGAGATTAATCGGACATTGGAGATCAAAACATGGATATCAGGTGAGTAAAGTGGATTTATATTATAAAGTGTTTTGATGCTCTTCCTTTTGTCTGTTTTGCAGGATGAATGCCAGGGCCAAAGCACGATGACTTGAAGTTGGAAGGAATGGCTAAATGTTGGAATTTCTTCTCGAAGACCCAATATGCACTCAATTCAAAGAGGTAGATGGTGAGGGAGAAATGCTCGAGTCCAAGATAAGAAAATCTTTCAAGTTCAGAATGAAGGAAAAGATGAAGGCCCAAGCGTTGGAGACTGACATCATGACAGATTGAAGGACAAAATAAAGGAATCCTTCTTAAGTCTGAAGTCCTCTGGCAATGACCCAGAAGATGTTCTCTAGCATACTCCGCATAACCAAAGGTACCATGACAACAAGGAGGAAGATCATCATCAAACAGCTGAACGTACTCACCATATCAGTCCAAGAAACAAAAGCCATGATGATCAGACTCATCCAGTTTGCAGTCAAGAAGAGGAACAAGAACAATGCGAATGCGTCTATGGACAAGAATCTTCTAAAAGGGTGGTGGACATTAATTGCTCATTTATTACCCCACTCCTCTTGGTGGCGGTTTTTAGGGTTAGGGTTTATTTGGCTCGATCTGAGCCCTTCATTGTAATTGAATCTAAGTCATTTGTTGGACTGGGCCAACTATAAAAGGGGCATCCCCCCCTCATTTGTACCTCATTAGAATAGAAAAGAAGGAATAGAGAGAGATTGATAGAATAGAAGGTAGCATAGTTTGATAGTTTAGCTTAGATTGGAAAGGAAGGAAAGTCTTCCATTTGAATACTTTGTAAGAAATTGTTGTGAACACTTTCATAATAAAAGAGTTTTCATTGATAGTGACTTCTTCTTTTGTTGTGAGTAGCTAGTGAGGCTTCTTCGTCTTGCCAATTCACTTAGAATCTTGAAGTAGCTTAAAGTAAAGTAGATATTCATTTCATGCAAATAGTTGGTAATTGTGGAATGTGGTGCTTAATTTGAACAAAACTTTGCTTATCCATACCATTAGCAAGCTCGCTGACGGTGGGTTCGCCTTGCGTGGTCAACTGGAACATTGTGAACTCAACTTCAATTATGGTTTATATGTTGGCATGCATTGTTGTGATGATGTCTTCATGCTGAATCATGATTTGAATACCTTTGATTACTCCTCTAAAGATTGCACCGGTTTTGTGGAAGCTGTCGGAAGCGAGGCAAAGCAAAGCTCGGTTGAAGTCTACGAGAATTGATCGCCATGTCCCACACCTTAGAGTAGAATTATAGCATCTCTTATCCCTGCACTCATTTAAATTCAGTTCATTTTTGGTTAGTGTTAGGAAACTTGCACTTAGCTGCCAAATCATTTGAACCACATGAAACCCTTTAATCTGTTGTTTGTTTCCCGCTTCTGAACAATTGCGTAAGTCCCCTTAAAATACCAGCAAATCACATCGAGCCAACTGAGACTATCCACCGCCTAGAAGGAACCTTGGAGTTGAATGCACAAACTCTCTCGCAATCTTAGCGTGCTGGATACTTTGATCAAGAGAGAATAGGGTAGCCTTTGGATACTTTATTCTATGTTGGTGCAGTCACGAAAATCACATCAACACTAAGCACCTTGCTCTTCATCAAAACCACCCCACTTGTCAAAAATAGTCATCTTGGAACAGCTGAGGAATTAGGGGAGACAAAATGAAAAATTGGATTTTCTCAAAACAGGGAGAGAGATCTCTCTAAATAATCCTCAACCTTCACATCCATAGCCCCTTTAAGGATGTCACACAAGGGGTGAAGGTGATCCTCGAAGGCAAGGTGCCAGTTCAGCTCGTTGTCCACCTAGAAGAGAACTTTCCTTCCATTTTCCATTTATTTATTTTTCAGAGCAGCTTTCTCTCCAACAATTTTTGTTTTCAACCAAATGCTATTGTCAAGAATAATAGCAGTCATAGGTTCGCTTTATCAACATACATATCACAAAAGAAAAATCAGAAATTACTTATGCCTTGTCTTATGTTTCCCTGTGAAGTTCTATCATGCTTTTTCTTCAATTTTCTCTTTTTATAATAAAAATGGTTAGTGAAACTTTGAACACAATCTGCTGCAAGATTCACCATTGGTAAAAATTCAAGTTTCAAACTAAAAGCAACATTCCTGATTTTTACTGTGAGAATGTTTCATATCAAGAAATTTAATGTGTTGGATTGAAATTGTAAACAAATTATCAACCAATAAATAACAATGTCAAAAGGGGTTTCCAGCTAGTTAATCTCTATACAGCCCACTCTGTTTCTTTTTTTCCCCGATACAGCGATATATAATGTTTTTTTATTTCACTCAATCACTTTAGCAAGCCTTTTACCATATGAAATCTAGATACATTGTTTTGTAATTAACCTCAATGGAAGTAACTGTAATTAAGTAATAAAATTGGCTAACATGGCCTCAAAGAATGAAAGCTATTCAATCCTGGTGGTACAAAATATATAAACTGAAGGTTGCCTAGTCCTCAAATGTTTTTATTTATCTGGAAAACTAGCTGTGAATGACCACATTCACTATATTCATGAAACACAGAAAAAACTTTTATTTACACCTGAATACACTCAAATCCATCAATTCAAGAATGGGTTAAATGCAACTAGTTTCAATCTAGTAAAACTCATATCAATCCCACAGTATGGCTTTCTCATCACTTGTTAAGTCGTTCTATATTTTTGTCAAAATAATCTTAATGATGCTGAAGTTGACTTTCACAAATTTGTTTATTCAAATGCCTTATTTAGTTCATGGCAAGACTTTTAAAGTTTGAATTCTAAACCATTAGCTGATTATTCTCTTCTAAAGCATCATTGCCATTCATGGAGAGATTTAATTTAATTTTTAAATGTAGACATCTAAGGTTATATCCATATTGATTTGAACTTGAGTTGTTACAGGTTACGAGACTTTACAAGGACAAGGAACATGCCGAAGTGGAATTCACTGTAAGATATAATTCACCAATAAAGAAATATGGTGTAAATATTGCATGGATATTTTAGGGAAGTTTATTGTTTATTAAAATTATATATTATTTCATAATATGGTGCCTGCCATAGCTATGATTGTTGCTGCAGAATTTTATGTTAGCCCAATATGCACATTTCTGAGAAGCTATTTAATCCTACTAAGATATAGTCATCTAAAGAGATATACGGTTATTTTCTTTTCTAGATAGCCAAAAAAATTATGGTTATATGATTGAGCAAAAGACATTTCACTGTCAAATGATGAATGCATACAACTTTGTTGCCTATGATAATTTTTTTTTGCTAACAAGTATGATATTTAAATCTGCTTGAAGATTGGTCCCATTCCAGTGGATGATGGTGTTGGAAAAGAAGTGATCACTCAAATGACAGCAAACATGGTTACCAACAAAGTCTTCTACACAGACTCTAATGGAAGAGATTTTATAAAGCGGGTAAGATTTTGTTTCTAAACTATCTCGAAATATACATTGTAATAGCTACATAGAGATTTTTATGGCATGTTTTCAGTTATTTTGAGATGTGTTATCCTCATCATACATAAAAGTCCTAAAACTTTCTTAACCATATACTGTAGATACTATGGAATTAGCATTGTCATCCATGGAAACAAAGTGCACACATGGAAAATAAAATGTTGGGAGTCTTACTCTTTTGCTTCAAGATCCAAACTACAAGAAAGATGGACTGCATGAATTGTTTTTAAGAGTAGATCAAAGAAAACAAAAGATATTTGTAAAAATGATGAAGGAATCGATAGTCAAATTTACCAAAAGCTTAAATTTTAAAATGTTCTTTTAATTAGAAAGATAGAGTGAGATTATTATAATTGAATATGAAATATAAATTATCGAGAATGGATTTATCTTGATCAGGAAAATTAAGCATGTATTTATTTCCTTGTATCCACCCCTATAGACTATTAAAAATGAATCTTGATGCCCCAGTGGGAAATATGGGTCTAGCTAGTGGGGGTGGAGTATGTTGAACCCAAACCAAATTTTTTTTGCTTCATTAAGGCATTTTTCTTAAACGAGTCTAAAACTTGTTAAAATGATGTCAAAATACAATTTTTGGGCAAGTCAAGTATGGACTTTGGTCAGTGTCATGTCAGTCATCAACAACAATTGGTCAATACCTAGAGGTTAGAACCTGAACCTGGGACTCAAAGCAAGACATGTTATGATGGAGAAGTGCTTCATGACAAAATTACACTCCTACAAGGTCAATTCAGTGGCTAGAACAATGTTTACGGAGGCAAAAACAGATGAAGACATTTTGCAGAAAGTAAATCTGCGCCCCTGTAGCTCAGGGGTGCCCTTCTTTTAAAGGACCAGATTTAGTCGCTTTCACTTGCAAATACATTCAATGTCTTTAGAATTTAACCAGATTTCCGACGAGCTATCAAGCGAGGTCATCCGAGTTGCAGAACTCCGATAGTTGAAGTCAAAAGTTGAAGGTACGAAGAGAGTGCATGTCATAGAGGTTGTCAAATTTTTCAGTTTCTTGAATTTGACCCCTCAGATGGATGAATCTGTAAAATCTGTTTCCAGGAGATCTTTTCTAGTTCAATTCAGCTCCGCAACGCACCAGTTCGTGAGATGATCCGACATACTAATTGATCCTGACAAAGGTTCTACTAAGCATGTAAAACAGAGGATGGAAAAATGTAGAAATACAGACCTGTACCTCTATAGGCTAGGGGCGCCTAGCCTTTAGGCCTGCCAGATGGGGTTTTTTGCAGTCACAGTCTTCACGAGACTTGTGAGGAATTCTCCTAGATGTCCAGCGAGTCCAGACATCAATCCATGAGATTTGTCAAACGCCTATACATGAAGGGTCAGTGGAGATTGCTAAAGAAATCAAACAACCAGAAAAATGGCTGTGTAAAATACACACTCCCTTGGAAAAGGCGCCCTTTTTGAGGTCTTAGAAGCAGTTTTGTCGCTTCATCATCTCCAGAGACATCTCTTCTCAGTACTTCTAGCTATGGAGAGAGATTGTTGGTGTGTGAATCGGAGCACTCCATCTCTCGGTGTTAGGGGTCAAAGTATGGCGTCCGAATAAAGGTTACACTTTTGTCAAATTAGTGATTGTGCCTTCACAAGCTAGGGGCGC
>VDFB02158585.1:0-15347 GCA_007258455.2 Sequoia sempervirens | reverse complement strand
GTGTTTTATTTTTTTGGTCAACTACACATTCAGTAGTGAACATATATTGGTGTAATTTGTTAATTTTTATTGGCATAATTAAAACAATGTAATGACTAAAATGTAAACAGTTATTGGGGGGTCAGGCGAATAAGGAGTAAACAACAATTGGATCATGGGCAAAAATTGGGTCTTTTCCCCTATTACAGGTCTTAGGAATTGAGAATCTCACAAGGGATGCATTTTGCAGGTTTTAATATATTTTGTGAGACGAAACAATTAAGATGCCTCAAGTGTTTTAATTTTTTGAACACTTAACCCCAAAACCTATGTGACTCCAGGTCACCTAAGATTAACTCTAAAAACCTCCTAGATAAACCCTAAAGACTTTTAATCCCACATAAGTTGCCCATACTAAATCAAGAACTAATCAAGCACCCAATCGAGTGAGCAAAAAGGGATCTGCAAACCCTAAAATCCCCACTATGGAATGCAAATACAACATACATGATTTATTTATATCTAACTCTCAAGACCTATCCTTTGACCTACCTATAGAATGGATTAAAACCCTAGAAAAAATCATTAAATAAAAAGGAAGCATGATTAAATGCATTCAAACGAGAAGTACTGACCTTGAAATTTGAATTTTGAATTTGCCTCGGAATTGAAATACATTTTAGAATACTTAAATAGCTTGGAAAACACCTAAATCACCTCTCAATAGCCCCTCTGCAAGCTTCGGTGGTCAAAAATGAAATGGAGAGCTTTATTTATACTCCCTCAAACTCGCTTGCCATTAACACCCTATTGACAACTTGTCACACAATACCATATGTAGAATTAGGGTTTTGGAGGCTTTTTCAAAAAATTGAGATGTGCAAACTTTGGGACTTGTGGGAATTAGAGGATCCAAAGATTTGTGGCAAACGAGGTGTGTGTGCAAGGCACAATACTAGGATCTATTTAGAAATAGGTATGGTCCCCCACTAAATAGTATGATTTAACACACATGGAGGAGAATCTATAGATATAAAATAAAATCAATCATACTTGCTAGGTATATAACATCACATGAGCCAATATCCTTAGTTGTATCAACTACTTACAAGGATGAAGTAGTAACTATGTCACCTTCATAAGCTATAATATGTGTATTATCATAAAGCATAGTGGCATGAGAAGCAATCTTGGTAAGGAAGGGGTAGAGAATATCTATAATGAGATAGTGTAACTCACTTTAAAACTTGAAAAATCAAAATATAGAGTGATATATCAAATATAAAAATAAGTGTAAAATATAAAACCCTAAGGCCAACACAAGGGTGGGTACAATGGGTGAAAGATGGGATATGTAAATAAGCACACTAAACCCCTAAAAGAAAGATGTATCTATGAAGTACAAGAATGAACATGAAGATCAAATCTAGATATAAGGTATAAAATTAGAAAGTTATAGATCTAAAACCTAGTTATAATGAGAAACCCTAAGGCAGAACTAGGTTGTGTGAGATGAATAGATTCACAAAAATGTAAAGGAAAACAAAAAATTCCTAAATTAATTATACTAATCTAATAATATGCAAATTCCTTATCAAAGAAGAATATATTAATTAAATGATAGTTGTGGGTGTATGTAATTTGAATTAAACACTAACTAAGACTCAAAGATGAATAATGTTATTGTAGTTCTAGAATTTGGACTATCTCAAGACTAGACATAGGAGCTTTATATTTTGTGTTGCCTTAGATTCAACATAATATTCATGTCTCTATCTTGGTCAAATTCATGCCTATAGATCAACTATACATCTACATAGCTCTCCTTTGATGCATGGGTTTGATCATGTTGGATGTACACTTCTACTTCTTAATTTTCTAGGTTCATCATCGTCTACTTTGCTATCTAGACAAAGGTATTTAAAAATACCTTTAGAGGGTTATTGGGTCATTAGAGTACACATTTTCCTAGGTAAACCCCTAAAAAAGATTGACTTTATGGTCAAGCAAAGGATCAACAAACAATAAGCAATTAGTCCGCGGAACTCCAGGCTTTACCAGAGGTTGTTGTTAGAAAGCGTGGCAAATGGTTTCACAAAAATTATCTTGGTTTGATCAGTCCTTCAGCCATGGGCTTAGTTTTGCATCCTCCTCAATTTGGTGGTATTGATTGATTCAAGAAAATAACCAACCCCTTGCTAAGATTCCTAGGATGAAAGCTAAGCATTTTTTCATGAAAGGTATCCAAGTATTCACTGACTTATGGGATCCCACTAGTTTTACATGGAAATCATAGCAACAGCTTGGGCTCTGCTTTGAGCTCATCAGCAAAGATAAGCCCATTGTTTTGGAAATCCAAAATATGGTCCCTCCTAATCTCTCTATCCTCATGGCCACTAGTTGTCACTCTAGTTTTTTTAAAGATTCGAGGTGGCCTAATGGCAACGGTATTTGAACTTTTCTTCTCAAGGTCCTCTATAGGCAATTGATTCATTGTTTGTCTCTTTTAAACCAGCTTAACTTGGTTTGGAGATGTAACTTTAGAAGATCCAAGTGGAATAAACTTAACTTGCAAATTTGGAAATCCAAAGTAGATGCTCAATCCCAACTCACAGCATGGAAACTTTTGCATGCCAAACTCCCAATTGGAGTTCACCTTAAATTCATTAGCTCACCTCCCCCTTGTCCTTTTTGTGGTAAGGTTGAAACCATTAAACATTGTTTTTGGATGTGCCCCCACGCTAAGTTGTGGACTACCCTTTTTTCAGCCTTACCTGCCCTATTTCACTTTCCATGGTCATGGAAATTCGCTCTTCTTGAATCCTTGAGGTTGCATAATTTGATTTCCAACTGTTGTCGACTTATCATCATTAAATTCATTTGGAGGTTTCGCTACCAAGCTACTTTAGCTTGTACCTTCTCTCCCCTTGCGATAGAAATCTCGATCATTTTTTCCAACCTGCATACACTCTTGTTGAGTTTATCAAATAATCTAGACAAGGGTAGTACTTGTGATGATCATTACCTGCAAGCAAAACATCTTTTGTCACATGTATAGATTCAACTCGAGCCTACTTCTCAACACTTCACATAGGGGATTTCCTGGTACACTTCTACAATGGCTACTAATAATTCATGACTTCTCTCAATTCGATCATGAGGTTTACAATTAGCTACTTCTATTTGAGGATGTGTGCATGTCTATGAAGGCTATTGTTTACTTAGCTGGTGATTACCCTCATTTAAGGTTGCATTTGGTCAAGTATGGCAGTCTTCTTGGGTGCAAACTTATGTTTGTTGTTCATAGTGGTGTTGTCCCTTGACAGTGTTGTTGTTGGTGGTAACTTTAGATGTATTTGGAAGCCTTCCTAGGTGATTTGTTGTGGTTCTTAATTGCAGATTGTTCATTTTGGACTATTGTTATTGTTGTCCTTGATTGTCTTGCTGTTTGACAACGTTTTGTTGCTCATGCTATGTTGGTTTCTCTATTTTTGATGTAAAGTTTTAGCTACTCATGCTTTGTTTTAAGCTCAATTGTTGATGTAATTTTTTTGCTTATTCCAATAAAAAACAAACGATAAGCAATCATATGAATGTCTTAAATGAATATGTTGATGTGTCATTCTTTTTTAATGCACCAAACTTAAATGCTCCTAGGATGTGAATGATAGTTAAATTATGCATGTCGATTAAATGAATGTAATTGAATACACTTAAATACAAGAGCATAGCAATAAATTACACATTCATGTGTTTGATTAGCTCAAAGTAGGAAAAAAATGGACAATAAATTGAATTTGAATTTGAATTTAGAAATTCAAAAGTTAAATCTATAGGTGTGAGATCAATTCCACATGTGTAGTATTAATGGACCAAATTTTGAGAACCCAATTCACATATTATTATTTAACTTTCAATATATATGTGTGTATGTATTTTTAAATATGAGATATAGTTCAAATGTTATAATCAAGTTAATAGATAATTATCTTAATCAATTAAATACATTTATTTAAATTAGTATTTTAAAAGATTTATACAAAATATACAAAAATAGATAGAACAAAATTAATTAATAAATAGAAATAAATTTAAAAATTAAAAAAAAATCTAAATTCACATAAAATTTTATCATTAAAAAAAATATAAGTTTACTAACCCTTTTCTCTAAACAAGCACCAAACTAAGCGAGAATGAGCTTGAATATTCAAATCTCACCATTAGAATATGATATATTTTATAAAGTAGCTTTTCCTAATTTATTTTTGGGTTGGTCCACTTAGATTCTCAAATAATGGCTAGATTTTGAACCCATGTAGACACAAGACTTAGGCCCCGAATTAATTTTTAATATTGTACGTTGTTTGTTCCACCAAATTTAGAAAAATAAAAAACAATGGTCGGCTACCAAACATTAGGGCGATTTAATATTATATACAAACATTCGGGTGAGATTTGAGAATATTTGTCGCGATGTCCCATAAAAAAATAATAATACCCACAATATTAAAAAAGATGCGTGGTAATAAAGTGAAGTTATTATTATTATTAATTAATTAAGTCTAAAAGTGGGAATGTTGGTTTTGAATGCGAGATAAGTCTAAAAGGAAATCAATTTGAATTGTTATTGTTATTATTAATCAAAGTATTTTAAAATGTTGTTGGATGGTTTAATGGTCAAGGTATTTTTTAAATTGTTTTGCATAGTATTTGGTTAAAGGATTATTTTTATATGTATTTTTTTACTAGTTTATAATAATTTTATAGGTGAAATGATTTAAGAGATTTAAAAATATTATTTTAACTGTACACTAAAAAAAAATACAATAAGTTTCAATCATAAGAAAATATATATATTTTTATTTTTTATTTATTCTATATAAGAATTTACCTTGCTCATTAGGTTGCAATCTCATCTTTAGAGCAATATTTTTTTCAACTCACCTTTGAAAGAAGAAAAATGGACAAAAGAAAAAGGCCTCTCTTAAACTTCTTGAATAATATTCCTTGTATTTTTCTTTGAACATAAACCTTGCTCATTAGGTTGGAATCTTATCTTTAGAGCAAGAATTTTTTTCAACTCACCTTTGAAAGAAGAATAGACAAAAGAATAAGGCCTCTCTTAAACTTCCTGAAGATACATAAAATTGACCATTACATTTGATCAATTTACCCTAATTCGTCTTATCCTAATATTATTTATTTAATATGCACCATCATGATATTCACCAAAATTTATTCCTCCTATTTCTCCTAGAGTCCAACCTAAGGTAAATAATTATTCCTAATTATTTACCCACTAATTTTCTCCTAAAAAATTTAATGAATAATTTCTTATTTATTTGATTCCTCGAGCAAGAATTGTTCAAAAAGGATCTTCTCAGTAAAAATCTCGTGTGCAAAGCTAATTCATTTTTAATGTATAAAGAAGAGAAGGATCATGTGAACAAGAGATCGAAAAATTGCTTAGTTTAGAGCTGATTTCTCCTAGCACATCACCATACTCATGCCACATGCTATGTATGTTCTGAATATGGACAAAAATGGTAAACTTGCAAGAGAAAAGGTTAGTACCAAGTCAACTATAAACCACTCAATAAATGTCTAAAAAGTAACTAAGACCCCTTGCCTTCAAAAGATTTCATTTGGCAATGTCTTCAAGGCAACAATTTATGCTCAATTTGATCTTACTATAAAAGGGATTTATCATATTCAAATTGTTCTAGAAGACTAGCATAAATCAGCCTTTTCTATTCCTCAAGGTTTGTTTCAATGGAAGGTCTTACCCTTTGGCATCAAAAAAACACCTTCAATATTCCAAGGAATGATGGATGGTATTTTTCATAAATACCATAATTATATCCTTCCTTACATTGATGTCATTTTGGTTTTTTCCAAATGTCCACGAAAGCATAATGAAGCATTTCTCTTGTTTCATTAGCTTTGCAAAGAAAATGGCTTACTACTAAACCCAGACAAATGCCATTTATGTCATGGAGAAATTATCTTCATTGGTGTAAAACTTCATCATGGACAGATGCAAGTTCAAGATCACATTTCGAAAAAGTGTTAATATTCAGGTATCTAACCTTAAAGATCTTCAAACATTCTTAGGATTAATTAATTAGTATTCAGGTATTCTAAAAATGTAAGTCACATGCACATAAGAACTTAAGTCACTAGGAAAAATGGGGCCTCAGAGCATGATGAAAAGGGACTTCACTAGTAAACAACATTCTGTGTAAAGAAAACATAAGATTTGATTGGCTCCTGACCCATAAACATCAATTACATCATGGAATAAAAGAGCATTTTGCAAGCTCATAGGAAGAAAATAACATCAAATGCTCCTACGAATCGAAGAAGCTATGTGAAATGACACCACGCGTCCAATGGGACCAAGTAAAGCGTAAGATTCTATAAGGCTTTAAAAGCACATGGTGATAACAAACATATCCAATGCTCTAAAAGCACGAAACAAAGGCCACCAAGTTATAACCTAAAAGACCAAATAACCAACCTTTTACCAAATATCAAAAGAACCTAAAAGTATCAAAAGGAATAAAATATTGAGTACCACCACACCCAACCATGATACCTAAACAAGAACACTAAACACACCATAAGAGTTTGATGCAACCTTCAAACAAAACTCATACAACTTAATGTTGTGTGTGTATGCCCTTAGATCCTTTGAACAAAACCCATCCAACTCAATAACATATATGGTATTAGACCCTTCATAGAAAACCCATATTCCTCATGCACTAGTCAAATTCACTCAACCACGATACATGAATAGGCTCATGAACAAGAGTCAAAGTCACTCAACCATGACAGGTGAACAAGCACTAGGCACATTATATAAGTTTAACATAACCTTCAACAAACCCATACAAAAAAAATTGTATAACTTAACATGTATGTCATTAGAATCTTCAAACAAAATATGCACCAACTTAACAACATATATGCCATTATAATCTTAAAACAAAACCTACACAAGTCAATGATATATAATTCATTAGCCCCTTCACATAAATATATTCATCATGCACAAAATTCAATGTCATTCAACCATGATGCATGGACAAGCTCATTAAGCACACCATTGGAGTTTGATGCAACCTTAAAACAAAACCCATGCAACTCAATTATATATGTACCATTAAAACCTTCAAACAAACTCCATACAACTCAATACATATATGTCATCAAATCTTTAAGTAAAAGCTATGTAATTATGATACATAAGAGCCACTATCATAGAACCATGATACATGAACAAACTCATTATGCACACCAATGCAACCCTCAAACAAAACCCACACAACTCAATGACATTTATGTCATCATACTACTCACACAAAGGTCATACAATCATCTTGATAAAAACCAATGTTAATATTGGTTTGTGTACAAACACTATATTCAACTAATGGCATACATGTCATTAGAACCTTCAAAGTAACTACATACAACTCAATAACATATATGTCACTAGACCCTTCATAAAATCAATTACACAAAATCCATTAAAAACTTCAAACGAAACCCATACAACTCAATGAAACATGTCATTTAAGTGTTCACACAAAAGTAGTATAATCATCTTGATAAAAATCAATGTCACTCATTGGTGCTACATGTACAAACACTGTGCAAACCATGAGTGATGCACCCATCAAACAAAACCATTACAACTTAATGGCATTCATGTCATTAAAACCTTCAAGCTCAATAACATGTATGTCACTAGATCCTTCACGTAAAAGATAAAATCATCATGAATAAGAGTCACTATCTTTCGACCATGATACATAAACAAGCACATTATGTACACCATAAGGGTTTGATGCAACATTCAAACAAAGTCCTTACAACTCAACAAGATAAATGTTCATTAGATTGTTCATGTGAAATCCATACAATCACCATGATAAAAAAAAATCATCACTCAACCATGATGCATGAACAAACACTATATGCACAATATAGGAGTGGCATACAACCATTAAACAAACCAAATACAACTCAATGGCATGCATGTCAGTTGACCCTTCACACAAAATTTGTATGATCACAATGCACAACAATAAATGTCGCTAACCATAATGCATCAGTAAGCACACTAATCATACCATATGGGCTTGATGCACACTAGTCATAATGCAAACTTCGCACAAAAGCAATAATACTCATAGGATACTATGTCATATATGTCAATCAAAAATGCATAGTATAAAATCATTATTGAATAATAATTAAAAATGCATAGTATAAAATCATTATTCTGGTTACTTTACTACTCTCTTAGGATAATTAAAAATGCATAGAATAATAATTACTTTATTACTCTCTTAATTACTCTTTCCTTCAAGCTATAATATATTTTGCGTGCATAATATAAAATCATTATTCTAGTTACTTTACTACTCTCTTAATTACTCTTTCCTTCAAGCTATAATAATCACACTTTCCATACTAAATTATATTCAAATAAATGCTATAAATATACAAAATTATAAGAACATGTCTAAAAAAATATTGATAATTATTTAATTAACACTCATTAATCTACTTTAATTAAGATCTAAAACATATATTTGAATAACATAACAATTTAATTTAAATAACTTTAAAAATAAAATAAAAAGTAAAAGTAAAAATATAAAAACAAGAAAGACCTCTTGAAGGATGTCCATGACCATCCTTAAAGAGTTTATGGAAGGATATCTCTACCCCTCCCTCAAAAAATAATACATCGTTTATTAATTATAACTATTAAAAACTTGTTTTCAAGTTTTCATCACTGCATACAACCATTTCCAACTACAATATTCACATCTTTTAAAGTATAATATTCTTTGGCGTATATTTTTGTATTATTTATTGCAATCCAAATAAATCCTGCACATTGCACATTTCGCCCCTAAGCTTTTTAACATAAAATCATCAATTGATGTGTTAGTTCACCATATAAAAACAATTCCTTCAGCTTGCTATTTATATTTAGTAAACTTTTACATATTCTAAGAAATAAATATGAAATTCAAATAAAATCGATACGATTAATTTATTATAAAGAAAAGTCTAAAAATAAAGAGGAATATGAATTTCAAAATAAAATCAATGGGTCTAAAAATTAAGAGGATTAAAACCTAGCCTTATTACACAAGGTGGAATATTTGTGTATGCTTAGAAAATTGTTTCTCCTTTAATAAATACCCTACACAAATAAAGAATTTCAAATATTAGCGTTGTCTATTAAATATATTTTCTATGATTTCATTTTGTATATTTCCTAATTACCATGTGAATCTAATAAGTTCATTCAATGTATTGAAAATGACTAGATCTAAATAACAATAAAAAATGATGTCATCAAGAAACATTAAACAGTCACTCTTAAACTTTAATTATGTCATCATAGTTGGAATATGAATACATGCTCAAATTTGTGACAACTATAATAAGAAATATAGAAAACCTATATGGTAAGGTTAAAAAGATTTAACAAGTAAAAGACAATATTTCCTCGAAACACTTAACCGCATTTCCCTTCAACCTACAATTAAAGCACCATTAAAAGTTGAACCATATAAACATTAATCCACCAACATTAATCCACCAACATATATAGATATCAAAATATCTCTATATAGTGGATTAGAGCATTATAAGAGAGCATACAACTAAACTAGAAAATGTCTTTTGAGGAGAATATTAACCAGCACATAAGAAATCATTTTGTCTGGCATAACAAAATAGTTTCTTCCCTAACAGCCAAAGTAGTGACACTACAACAGCAAACTAGTTTGATTCCTCAGAAATACGATTGAACCATAGACACCATGGGAAACCCAGAAAGCATCCCATCATATTCTCTAATGAGGCTTTTCAAAATGTTGTTCAGCAAGATAGAACTCCATTCAAACCAATTACAGCCGATCTAAATTTTAAGTACTAAGCATATTGTTTACAAAAATTGCTTTCAAACCAATTTCAGCAAACCAATTTCAAATTGCTTTCAAACCAATTTTAAATCTCATAAGACGATTGAACCATAGAACATGGGAAACCCAAAAAGCATCCCATCATATTCTCTAGTGAGGCTTTTCAAAATTTTGTTCAACAAGATAGAACTTCATTCAAACCAATTACAGCCGATCTAAATTTTAAGTATTAAGCATACTGTTTACAAAAATTGCTTTCAAAACAATTTCAAATCTCATACTAAGTTACCGAATCAGTATGCAGCGGGTAGATGCAGATGCAATGATCACCGAACGGATTTTTTGGTGTGGGTACGTTTGGGTACGTCCGTACATAAAACATATAAAAATCATAAATATAGGCATATTTGCAGCCTAAAAAGTAAAAAACAAGAATACTATTAAGTAATACTGTAATAATAAATATTAAATATTAAATAATAAGTAATAAATATTATATTATTCTATTAAGTAATATTGTAATAATAAATATTAAATATTAAATAATAAATAATAAATATTATACAATATTAAATATTAAATAATAATCATTATAAATATAAATTTATAAAACAATTTATAATAATAAACTTATTAATAAAATATCGTTTATAAATTATAATAATAAATTAATAATCATATTAATAATCATATTAAGTTTAATGTTTTTAAACTTTGGATCAAAAAAGATAAATTAATAATAGTACGTTTAAAATTAAATATATAAAATAATAATTAGATTTATATTTATTATTCTAAGATTTAAAGTTTAAACTTTAAAATTGAATTAAATTAAAATACTAAAATAAATTTAATTATTTATATATAATAAAATTATAAATGTAAAATGTTTAAATTTTTAATAATAAATAATAAATATTTACTAAACTTGATACTAAATAAATAAAATAAAACAATACAATATATATTTTATAAAAAAAATATTATTAAATATTATAATATTTATTAATATTATAATATAAATTAATAAAATTATAAAACAATATTAAAATTAACTCGAACCAGTGAATGTGTCAGTCGCGGTTCGGGAGCCATAGGAACCGGGGAACACATAGGCATGGGCCACGGGTAACAGCACGCATCGCCAGTTACAGCCCCAGGTTCGCTTCGCCACCGGCATCATATCATTCATATATAGATGCGGATCGAGTTCACCACGTAGCAGATTATCCGTTTCTCCCACCTGCGCGTGCCCTTTCTCCTCAATGTCGCGAAATCACCAGACAAAAACCAGCGGCGAGCAGAGAAAAAAAAGAAATAAAGTTAGGTTATTTGCTTTGGCCATTCCGAAATCGCATAAACTTTGTCGAAACTGCGCCGGAATCAGCTGAAAACGCCACGTCATGAACAAAAACGGCAGGATTCGAATTTTTTTTTTAAAAATCGTGGATACGTTTTTTTGCGAAAAAAGCCGAACCCTGGCCGACTCCGCAGGGTTTCCATGGCGTATCCGTTTTGGTACGTACCCGTACCCGGAATCGGCAGGGTAAAGGGCCGATTCCGGTAACATAGCTCATAAGACGATTGAACCATAGAACATGGGAAACCCAAAAAGCATCCCATCATATTCTCTAATGAGGCTTTTCAAAATGTTGTTCAACAAGATAGAACTTCATTCAAACCAATTACAGCCGATCTAAATTTTAAGTATTAAGCATATTGTTTACAAAAATTGCTTTCAAACCAATTTCAGCAAAGCCAAATCTCTAGTACTAAATTAGAATACTTGTTCAAAGATAGAATAGTTCACACTACTTCCAAATCAAACTTCGAATGACTTTTCAAACCAATTTCAAAGTAATAAGCATGAGTTTTCAAGCCAAATTCAAATTAATCTAAAGTTTTTTTATGGTTTACATAAGGAAAACCACTAGAGTTTGATTGATCTAATAGAAATAATAGACTATCCCAGGATGCCCAAACCTTATTTACAGGATAGTAAAAATATACTACAGCAAACAAGACCATAAACACCACGAGGACTTTGAGTTTTGAAAAAAAATCTTCCTGTAATGTTAAGTCTTGCAACATAATGATTCAATGGATTAAAAATGAGAGTAATTTTGCATCTCTAAAGTCCTGCTTTTTCCCTATTATGCTGCCCTCCTTGCCACATCAGGGAAATCATCTAAGGGAAGGTAGGGAACTAAAGTTTTACTTTAAGGGAATAATACACTATTCCAGCAGGCTTGAACCTTGTCACAGGCTAATAAAAATATACTACATCAAATAATACACTATTCCAGCAGCCTTGAACCTTGTCTACAGGGTAATAAAAATATACTACATCAAACAATTGATTCTAAAGAACGGAAATTAATATTTAACTCTATCTAGAACAAACAATCGCACAAGAATTCTCCAAAATAAGAAGTTAAAATTTTTTGGGCATACCTTGGCAATTGACTTTGTAGCTCACTGTCAAGAAACAGCACTCATTAAACCTTCATTGGAATCTTCAGCTAGAACTATAGATTAAAACAACAACAAAGTTAGTAAAACATCATCAAAATAAAAACTAGAAGCCACTACTATATATGAGATGGTATTTTTATTAAAATAAATAAAACTACGAGACAAAACCCTTTCATCCTCTCATTTTTGGGTTTCAAGGAAAAAAATTAGCCAGAAGCGATAGAGTACAGAAATTTAATTTTTCATTACCCTCCATTTCTACATAAACATTACAAACATGGTACTTAAGAAGGAAAAAAATGAGCAGTTATCTGGAGATGCACCCAGAAAATTTGCATTCAAATGTACATATAGAATAATGCAGTTAAAAATTTTAAAATGGATCTAAGACACGAGAACATCGCACATGTTTATCACTCTTCTGTCTGGAAAAAATAGAAAAGATATAAAAGATATGCAATATAGTAAATCAGCTTCTACATTGCACTAGAATGGAAATTAGAATGTATTTAAGGCTTTTTTTATCATATGAAGCTAGTTGCATTGAACTTAAAAGCTAAGTCTTGCAACATAATGATTCAATGGACTAAAAATGAATAGTAATTTTGCATCTCTAAAGTACTACTTTTTTCCTATTATGCTGCCCTACATCCTACATCAGGGAAGTCATTTAAGGGAAGGTAGAGAACTTAAGTTTGACTTTAAGGAACTAATACACTATTCCGTGTCAAGTCCCCTTTTCTTGCCCTAAACCCACCCTATTTTAATAGTGTTTTTAAACACTAGTATTTTTATATAATACTAGCATTGCACCCATAGGAGGTTCAAGGATAAGCCAATAGGAAATTAATGGTAAAATTTAAATGTGTTTTAATATTGCATTAAATGAAGTACTACACTCATTGCAAATATAAGAATAAAATATATGCAACTTAACTGAAGTACTATGATATCATTTTAGCTGCACAATTCAGGTAGTATTCAAATTAGGTGGTATTACCGTATTTGTAAGGTCCAAATTGAACATAATAATGGATGACAATTATTGTAAATGAAATGAGAAATTTGAAAGCAATGAGCACGGTACTCTAAGCTATTGCAATCTCTATTATAGAGCACCCTTGTAATTCTTCTTAGGATGGTAAAATAGTAGAAAGAACAACCAAAGCTGTAAATATAAGTCCTGTCAATGCAATAAAATTCACCAACATGTCTTCAAAACCATATTTGTACAAACCTGAGCTCTTGAGGAAGGTAAGATTGTCCAAAAATCCAAGCTTCGTTCCTGCTATTGCAAATACATATATCAAAAGACCAAACAACACATGCCAAGGGAGTATACCAACCCTCACAGAATTTGGTATACTCGGAAAGAAGAAAGAGTAGAATCCAGCCAACCACTAAAAAAGAAACAAAATAACCTTTGTGTCTAGAATTTTTGGGGAAAAATAATTCCCTAAATTAAAGTTGTTTATTCAAATTCACAAAAAATGTAAGATTTCTACTTTTAGAAAAGAACAATGAATGTCATCTAGAAGAAACAGCATCCTTTCATGGAATCTCTATTTTATTTGGGATTTAAGGAAAGTCCTATCATTCCAAAGTTGGCTCTTAAGGTTGCCCATTCAGGGGCTGGCCCACAAAGACACACCTAAAGAAACATTTCATGAAACGAATTCCTTGCAGATTAACTTCTAGACAAATTTTGTGAAAACCAGTAAATTCTAATAAGCCCTACATTTATTCATAACAAGCATAAGTCTAGAGGAAGATAAAGTTCCTCTTATTTCAGGTAAAAGCTTGAATAGAAACTTAACACTCAATATTACATAGTATTGAATCTCAATGCATGGTTATGATTAGTTCAGGAATATGTCTAAAATGTTAGATTGGAACTTCTTCTAACATATTTGGAGGAAGGTGACTTTGAGAAGACTTCTATGTCACATGCCTTCGTGATAAGATTTTCCTAGAATAGAGCAAATTCATCAATTCAAACTATTTTTCTTTTACTCAGAGCATTTTTTTGGTTTTACCACATATATGAAAACTATAAAATTCAAGTGTAGTTTCCAAGAAAGCAAGCGGTTTGTTTATTATGAAAGCCTTTCTTTCATACTTGTTTCTGTGCAAGGAGGATTGCCTGTAATAGCTCTAAGATTTATTGCCAGAAAAATATCACAAAAAATTCAAAATACAGAGACTTAAAAGAAGCAGGAACATTCATTACAATGGCTATGATTGTGAACTTGGACAGGTGATCGAGATACAAAAATTTCCAAAAATAATATCGGTTCATCTTTTACATGTCTGAAGAAGTTTTTGGATCATAAGTCTTTTCATAAATTAGAATTAGGGAGGATTCAGTACATCAGCTAAGTTTTATGATTGAAATAGGAGCAACCCATCCCACCCACCTCCACTAGTACAGAGAGGCCAGGCAGGCAACAAATGTTGGGTTTCCTTATCAATACTATTCATCTCCTGAAAATGATGATGAGTATCTCTTGCTAATTCATACAAGACAAACTTTGGAGGATTATGGGAGCTATCGAGAGACCTTTG
The DNA here is from genome assembly GCA_007258455.2 of Sequoia sempervirens. Lineage (NCBI taxonomy): Eukaryota > Viridiplantae > Streptophyta > Pinopsida > Cupressales > Cupressaceae > Sequoia > Sequoia sempervirens. The sequence goes on along the minus strand of VDFB02158585.1, from coordinate 372 downwards.
TGAACGGCTCTTCATTCTACCACCAGCCGACTGTTGAGGCGTGGTGGAGAAGTGTTGAAACTTCAACCGGGTGTTAAGGAGTTTGGACTGAATGTGGATTCTGATATTTTTGAGGAGTGTCTGAGCAATGATGGTAGAGAGGATGAAGTTTGTGATGGAATGAGTCTAGAAAATAATGGAATTCCTGTAGAATGCCTGGGTGAGAAAGTTAGAGAGGACAACAAATATGGGAAGACAAGTGGCAAGAAATATGGGAGTTTTAAAGAATGCCCAGATTATCAGATGGAAAACACAGAGAGTGTAGAAGATATTGAAATTCATGGGGGAATGCAAAAATGAGACTGTTAGTGAAATTCACAAGGAATACCCAAA
>VDFB02158584.1:0-18780 GCA_007258455.2 Sequoia sempervirens | reverse complement strand
ATTTAAAATATTGCATTGTTATTTGGAATGAACAACCACATCCAAGACCTAATGAGAGTTGGATTCGATGGTAGGAACAAGCTCTCACTATAAGCATCACTTCATTCCTATGACTACAAATTAGTAGGGAAAAGAAGGATGAACTCACTCTCCAAGGTCAACTTGAAAAAAATAAAATTTTAATTGTATACCCTAATAATAGCAATATCCAAAAGAAGATGATGATTGCATAAGACAATCTAAGGAGATTGGATGGACATGAAGGTAGAAAAGTTCAAGGAAAATTTAAAAATGGAGATGAAAGAACTTTTTTCTTCTAGATTCTAAGACAAAATAATTAAGAAAAGAACAAATAGAAGCTACTAAGAATATGAATAATCAATTATACACTGACACTAACATTATTAAAGAATTTTTTTGCACTCATTCTTAGAATCTCTCAAATTAGTCCTATGCAAGATCTAATTGAAGAGGCTAGTAGAAAATGTAAAATAATAAATTCTAGATTCTAGAATAATTAAAATTGAAGGGCTTTGTGATGCTTTACAGGTCATGCCCAATGAGAAAAGCCCAAGAATTGATGAAATTCCATCTAAATATTTCAAGTATTCATGGGCTTACATTAGAATATGTATTCCTTACAATGTACTTGGAAACCCTCAAACATGGTTCTCTTATTCCCAAAATTAACTAAGGGCTCATTAAACTTCTTCCTAAAGGTAAATATTATAGTATGATTTCAAGATGGACCTATACACTCCTTAATAATGCATATATAAGATCATAGCTAAAACTGTAGAAAGACAAAATAATTCCACCACTCAAGAGATTGTTTGACTAGAACAAATGAGCTTCTTGGGAGGAAGATTCATTCTAGATGATCTTTTTTTTATCTTGGAAGTTAGTTAATGAGAATAATAATCCTCACAATTCTATTATAATGAAGTTGGACTCTAATAAAAATTATGATAGAATTAGATGGTAATTCTTTTGTAAAATTCTCAAGTGGCTAGGACAAGGATGGAAATGTTGAAATAGCCATTTATGGATTCTTATAGATAAATATTTTATCTTCCAAGATCCATCGAGAACAAGGATTTCTTCTAGCTTCTTATATTTATATGCTCATAGGTGATGCCCTTGGTTATGTCCTACAACATACCCATCAATAGAATCTAATCAAAGGTATTTTAATGCCTAATAATTTTGTAGCTTTAAACTCCCATTTTGTTGATGATAATATGTTGTTATTGAAAAATTTAGCAAAATAAATATCTAATACTCGTAACATTTTAGATATTTACTATACTACTTCTAGATCTCAACTATTCATGAGCAAAATAGAACACTGTATGACCTCTTATGGACCTCCTTCAAAGTGGATTCCCCCAAAATGGAAGTTGCAAAAGTATGGTTGTATCTCCAAAAACCTATAATCCCATTTGTTCTAGTATTTTCATTAAACGATATGTGGAAATGGTATCTTGAAAAACTAAACAAAAAACTACTATCTTGGACCAAAAAAATTCTTTTAATGGCAAGAAAAACTCAAATTACCAAAAATATCCTTTTATATATCTATGTGTATATTTTCTCATGTTGGCTTCCTCTAATTTATGCTACTATCAACTCACGAAAGTCATTAAAATCTTCTTGTCTTCTAATTGGGGTAACAATAATGGGATTATTATTTATGCTTGGTCTCACTACATTCAACCTAAATAATATTGTCATTAACCATTATACAAAAGCAACATGTCTTGTTATAGAATGGATAGCCATAACTCTACAAGAATTATCTTATCGGAAAGATATTAAATTCACATTTTAATTCAAGCATCCATAGCCTTAAAAACTTGGGCCTCAATTTGATGGCAAGATAAAAATTTATAAGCTTCCTTCATCAAGATTTGGGTTTCATAATAAGTTAATAGTATTTGTAAGGCTTAGCAAACTATTTCACCTTTTTTGTGCTAGCAAGACATTTATCTTAACAATGGCTTTTAATTTTCTCAACTTCTTTGGTGTGGTAGAGTAGAGTGACCTAGATAGATGTGTAATATGAAAATTTTGATTTCTTAACTAGCCTAATATTTTAGCTAATCCTATACAAGATAAGACTAAGAAATCAATTTTTTTATGGTAGTTAACTAACAATATACTTAATTTTATATAAATGTATATTTTCTTAATTAATGTTTACTCTTTAGACAAAAAATCTAAGTTGGGAATTACAAATAGGAAATACTAGAAACAAAGAACTAAAAGGAAAAAATCAAGTATAGAAATGCAAACTTGGAGTCACAAAGAATTTGGTAAATAAACCTGGAAGATGATTAGTTAAGATACTAGTTTGATCACACTTTTATTTGGAATTCACATTGTTTTCCCAAATTCACATTGTTGTATAAGAGTGATAGAAAATTAAAGTTCCTATAAGGAAGGGAAAATGGAAACATGAAACATGGAGCACTAGAAATACATAAGAAAATAAAAAATAAAAAAAATGTAATAAAATATTATTTAAATTAAATAAAATGGCAGAGAAGATTAAGGAAATACAAAATTCTATGTGAAATGAATATTTGGAACACTTATGTATAGGACATAAACACATGGGGTGATTTCTTAAGAGCTTTCCAAAATAGTTAAGCTCTTATTTTGGTCTTTCAACATCCACTAGCAGTCAAATGGAATGAAGATAAAAAGGTGTATGTGATCTTAATCCTAAGCTCTTATAGAATTAAAATAACACAAATTAAACAAAATGTATATGAATATTGTCACATCCACTCTATAGGGATCTAAGAAAACTAGTGTATATGGAGAATAATATGGGAGATGGATTTCCAAAGCACCAACAAGAAACACAAGTTTGAAATCACAAAAAAAATGATATTTGTCAGTCTCTTTCAAGAAGAGGGAGAGAGTGATAATGAAATAAAGATCAATAATAAAGTTGTTAAAAAACTCAAGAAAGCTACAAAATATCAAAAACCTTAAAGTTGAGCTAAAGGGTTAGAAGCCATTAGAAGGTTTGAAAAAAAAATATGAAAACATTACCATATAGTTAATAAAATTATGAAGGAAATACATTTATTGTTGGTAAAAGAAGATTTGCACTTAAATATGTTAATCTATCCTCAAATGTAGAACCTCCAACAATGAGAAAAGAAACATTTTGTTACAAAAAAGAAAAGGTGAGATGCTTAGCTCCTCATGTCAACAACTCAAAGAACAAGTAGGAACTCAAATAATGTTGTAGAATGTCACTATCAAGCTCACAAAGATGTTCACAAAGTTTTACTCAAGAAGTCAATAATAGTGTTATATATTACATGAATATTCAAATTTGAATGATAGAGATGAGTGAGTGTGTAGGAAGAAATCTCAAGATTCACCAAAAGGAAAAGGTGGTTGTTGGGATCTCATCCAATAGGTTGTACAATAGTTACACCTAAGATTTGTGTGTTTAATAGTCACTATTTGGCCAAAAAATAAATGTTGTATGACTATATTATCACTATATAACAACACACCTATGCAAACATCTATGTGCTAGTACTACTTACCAAGTATAATGTGGCTAGAAGCCTTATGCATAAGAAATTAATATACGTAAACATAAGGAACATATATATTTATGCAAAAAATACTTTAGCATACAAAAACATAAAATAACATTGACAATAGGAGTGGAATAGAGGCTAAGGCTAGGCCAAATAAATCCTAAAAATATGCTAAGGGATTAACACTAAAATGAGGACAATTTCTAGTGTTAAAATTTGAGGATATGAAATTTTCAACCTTAAATTTCCCCCCCCCCACTTTAATGAGCTTATGTTGCTAGGTGGTAAAACCACCAAAAAGTATAGAAATGAAAATATGAACAATTTAATAATATTTTAAGGATACATAAAAGGATATGTAATATTATTTGAGTGATGAATACATGCCCCTAAGTCAAGAATCTTTTAAACCACATGTTAGACAATAGAATCTACAACAAAAACAATGTTAAAAGATATAAAACCTACACAACATATTTGTTAGAAAAACATAACCTACAAAAAAAAATATTTCAATAAATCATATATCCTAACACAAAAAATACCTACACATTAAAAACATGGAAAGAAACTGTCACATGCAAAAATAATCAAAAAAGAAAAATCAAGAACTTTTTATCATGCTTTATTGCTAGAAAATAGAAATGCATGTCCTAAAATACTCTGTTGTGAAGAAAATGTAGGATATGGTTCAATGTCTAGTGTGCTCTATTATTAGGAACCATATAATACCTCTATGAATCACATGCACATTAATATTCTATTCTTATGTGATTCACAAATATTATAATATTGGTTGGGATGAATCACATGTGTCTATGTACTCTATCAGTAGGTGGATCATATGCAAATACAATACTAGGAATTGTATGTAGTAGTGTGCTATGTTGCTAGGTAATCCTAATAAGGGTGGATAAATCCATGCATGTATTTTTAATTGGGCCAAAAGAAACTAGTACTTTTCATAGCATGTTGATAATGTGTCTTTGTATATGTACTTGCAAGGATATATATACCCCCTTTAAAAATAATCACATAAATCAAAGGTATGCAAATAATTAAGGTATATAAATGGAATGGAAATATGATATATAAGAAATATATATGAGATCATATGAACCCAAGTTCATTGATGTGTCTCTCTCAACGAGAGGCAAGATGATGGTATATTGCTACAAAAAATATGGTGCACTTGATATCATGTCCAAGAAATTACATAAGTAGCAGTAAAGACATTATCACATATGCATCAACAACATTACAAGAAGACACATAAATGGACCTATATCCCTTGGTGTTAGTATGTGTGAATAAATAGATAATCATCGGATACTAGTACAATTATAATCATTCCTTAAGGCACATATAATTATAATCATAAAGAAATAAATAAAATAAAAGAGAAAAAATGAAAAAAAATAGTTCAACATGAAAGAGACCTAAATGTCCCCTACTATTTACATCATCCCCAAAATACTTATTAACAAACACAACATACACATAGGAAAAATAATAGGCATTGTTGAGACTCTATCAAATTTTGAGGGAGTTGGTTTTGATTCTAAGTTCCCTTTTTCCCTTTGAATCCCAACCCCTATTGTTCCCTACTAGGACTTGGGTCTCAACAAGAACCTATAACCTAAGGTTTCAGGTCCTTGTTACTTTCCCTTCTGCATTCTCACCATTGTTCTTTTTTTTTCCATAGAATCTCAAGCCTCATGTGCAACCTAGAACTTAAAACCTTGGGTTGTGATTCCAAGTCCTCAACCACTCTTGCTCCTTGCTCTAATTCTCTTCCTTGAGCCCTATATTCCAAGTGTAACTTGGAACCTAAAACCTTAGGTTTCACTTTTGATTTATCTTCCACTCTCGATCACTACTTCATTTATTCTTAGTTCCCTATTGTGTCATAGAAAAATGGCCCCTTGTCATTTTCATGGCCTTTTAGGTCTTGTTTCATAACGTTTGATCCATTTTTCTCTAATTTTATGATGTAACATGGCTTTAACATGCATATTTAGGTACTAAAATTCAAATAATGACGTCTTGTGAAGGTGTTGTTAAGTGTTGTAAAGCATTTCTACACTCTTCTAGACTCTATTCATTACAATTCACCTAAAAATCACCTTTTTATTACTTATCAAATCCTATTTTAAAATGTTGTAAAGTCTTGTAACAAGATTTCATGCTTTTCTAGGCATAACGTCACTATTTATCCCTTTCTTATGCTTTATTTGACCCCTTTATGCCCTTATATGCTTTAATTAAGTGTATTTTTGAATGTAAACCCGACAAACAACATTAAATACAAGATAATTCCCAACACCCATTTTTAGGTTCTAGGTGGGACCCATTCGCCATGGGTGGCGAATGAGTCCCCCTTGGCTCCAAATTCAAAATATTTAAAATTTCCTTTTGGGTTTTTATTGAAAAACACTTGATGACGGCCTATGATGAGGTATTAATGGTTACTAAGGAAAACACATTGTATAAATAAGTTTTTATATCCATTTTCCTAAATCAAATTACCCATTCATTCAGCACATTCACTTCAACATATTCCAAGCATTCAAAGCATCTGTGTAACATCTTAAATTCAAGCACTAATCACATCTCGTAGAGCATCCATCATATTACTCGATTTCTAATATCAAGGGTTTGGTAAGTTGATAGCATTTACATGTTATTAGTTTTTCATTCTCTTTCATTTCATTATTTCATTAAGGGTTTGATTACCAAAAGTGGGGTTTAACCAAGGCAAACCCATATTTGCTAACCCTCAACCATTTTTCCCCTTGTATGTGTGTGTTGCAACCTAGGTTTGCAAGGGACATTTTAAGCATTTAGGTGATTAAAGAGGCTCCAACAAGTCAACTAGGTGCTTCCAAGTCAACCAACTCTATTTTGCTTGAGAAGGTTTTATGTTTGTTTCCTACATAATTGACTTCTGGATGCCCCAACAAGCATATTTCCTGTATCTAGTACAGAAGTCACCGATTCTCAGAATTTTGGGAGAGGACTGATTTGCCACTGCTGGAGAATGAGTCCCACCTTAAGACTAAAAATCTATATCTTTTCAGATTTTAGATCCCAATAGTCAGAGACGAGATTCCTGACATATTTCACCAGTAGCGGGACTAATTTGCCACCCTAGGTGAATGAGTCCCACTGTTGATTTTATGTAATCTCAAACAACATTCAGAACATTCCATATTCCTCAAATCTTGCCTAGGTGCACTCTGATTCAGCTTTTCTCTTTTTGTTTTGCATTTCATTCATCTTTTAGTTAATTGTTTGCATATCATAGTGTGGTTTCCAACATAGCTTAAATCTTAGTTTTGCATTCATATTCAGTCATATAAATCACTCAATTACATTTAGTTCACTTAATTTAGCTTAGATAACATCACACATAACATAATTTAAATGTATCCATTAGCATTTTTCGCCCTACCTCTCTTCTTTTAGGCGAAAAACCCTAGAAGAGTTAGAGAAGTGCATTGGTGCCAAAAATCTATGGTTCACCTATCAAGCCTCAAGCCACAAAAATAACTTGGGACCTAAGGTTCCAATTCCATTTTCCCTTCCAACACTTGATTCTCACGATTTATTTTCTTTCCAACACTTGATTCTCAAGTGTGCAATTTATTTTCTTTATTTCCCCCCTTCAAACTACAAGGTCAAGCTAGATCTTAGAACCTAGTCTTTTTGGTTCCACCCAAGTCCCTCTGTCTACTGATTTATTTATGATTCCATTTTTTGATTTCTCTCCTAGGCCCAACACCTACCAACATAAGCTTTTTTTAGGTGCCCACTCCTATGTTCCACTCAAGACCCATGAGGCACCTCAATGGTTCCAAGTTTTTGGTTTTTCCTAATTTCCACTGCCTACCAAGAACCAAATCATTGAAAAACTATATTTTGAAAGCATGTTTTGGGAACCAAAGTTAAATGCCCAGTTTTTCTGCCACCTACTACAATGAATTCAAAATATCTCCAACTACTAGAGATCGATGTAGATGTGTTCATTCAATTTGAGATTCCCATTTTGGGTGGGTTCATGATCCTCAACCATGGATCTACATTGATTTAGTGTCACATGTTATGGTTTCACACCTAATAGGGGTTAATTATTGTTTTAGATCATTTTTTGAAGAGGTTGTTTGCTAATGGTTTGGGAGATGTCTATGTGGCCACCAAGACTTTCTAGGGAACAAACTTTTCCATTCTTGATCAATTTGAATAGGAATTTGTGTTCTTCAAGTACATACTTGAATTCTTTATGTGGCACATTTTATGGACTCTTGTAGATCTTCAAGGGACTTTTCTTAGCTAGGGTTTATCCTACTACACTTGATGGTATGATTGTAATGTGAAATTGGTGAATGTAACAACATTTCAAATATCAAAAACCTTGTAATAGACTTTTACAATCTTCAAATAGATTTATGTAGTGTGTTTATGGATGATTAAGTATGTTCTATATATTAATTCCGTTATTTTTGGTGCATATAAATGTGTAGCTATTATATTTTTTTCCAATTTATTGTTTAATTTGATATTTGTGACTTCATGCCCAATGAATAGGCACCAGTCTAGAATCATTTAACCAATATCACACCTCAAAATAAAATAAAAAACATTAATCAATAGTTTCAAATTATTCCTTCTTGTACATTCATAACCTCATAATATAACTGGGGATTTATCTTCAAGAGATATATTCAAATGAATCTATCTCATGTGGTTTGCACTTTCTTAGTTGTATCAACTATAAGGGCTTTTATGTAGTCAATATTCCTTGACCTAGTGATAAAATTTAGGGTTGAGAGTGTGATTGGGTTTGGTTGTAGTTAATTTATAAATTTCTATTTTATTTTATTTCAATGCTTGTTAAGGTATACCCCTAGGAATACCCGCTTGAGTCTAAGTCGAGCTCAAATTGTAGGAGAGATTACCCACTCTTGTAGAGTTGACCTTGAACCCTCTGTGATTTGTTGACATGAGTTGATTTCACTTGCATGATGACAACCCTAGCCTTGTGAGTGAAATTTAGTTTTGGGACATGGAGTAGTGGTTTTGGGACTTAAAAGAATGGTACCATTTTCAAGAAAGAACCTAAGAGCACAGGGTAAGTGCACAAATTTGAGTCCATGAAAGGTGGTCATTTTTGCCTTGTCAAAAAATATGAAATCGGCATTGCAAAAATAGGATCCCAATTTTTAAAAATTGGGATCTCGTTTAGCTTCGAGATATCGAGCCTAAATACCAAATGGGATCCCACTTTTTAAAAATTAGGATCCTGTTTGTTAAAGGGTCCTAAATTGACAGACATAGAATGTGATCCCGATTAGTACAAAACGGGATCCTGATTTATAAAAATTAGGTTCCCATTTTGTAATAATCGGGATCCCATTTTGTAATGGGTATTTATTTATTTTTAAACAAACAAAGCAATGGGATCTCATTTATAAATTGAGATCGCATGTTTTTTTCAATGGTCACCGCATTTAATATTGGGGAACAAGATCTCGATTTACAAAACGGGATCCCGTGTCCAAAAGAATGAAATTGGAATTGCTTTGTCATCGGGTTTTTGGTCTGTGTTTTGGTTAGGGAAAATCATTGGGAATCCGAACCTAGGCCTTCAACCTAGTTTGACCTGCAAGTTGAAGGTCCTAACAATGTCAAAGAAAAATATCAAATTTGGACAAATGGCTGACGACTTTTTTTGCAGAATTTTTTTACGAAATTAATACCCATTTTAGATGAGATACCGAAGATTCCAAATATGTAAATTTTTTTAAAATTGGATTATTTTTTCTATTCTTCAATTAATTTCTGATGAAACTGGTCCATAAACTTTAAATAACAAGGATTTTTACTATTTTAATAACTTTTGATCAACATAACATTTTCGCAAATAGATTGCATGAGAAAAAACTTCAAACAATTCTTTTCAATTTAAAAAAAATAAAAAAAATGATAAGTTTAGGTCATCTTATGCATGTCGTACACGACGATTTTTCAAAACAACAAATATGCCTAATAAAAATTTAACAAAAAAAATATATTCAATAGAAAAATTACAAAAAAATATCGAAAACAAGCTTCAATGAGTCACAAATCTTTTCCCAAAAGGATTTAGAAAAATATGATAGTTTAGGTCAAAATATGGATGTCGTACAAGTGCATTGTATGGTAAAAAAAAGTGACTTTTAAACAATGGTTTTTAAAAACGCCTATTGAAACTCAATTTGAATAATATAGGTATTGAAATAGATTACATATTTGGAAACTAGACTATGAGTACTACATTTTATGATCAATGAATTTTTTGAAGATTCCATCTCTAAGTGCTTCAAATTTTAAGGTCAAATGTGTCAAATTCTGAAAATTAGGGAAAACACTTCCACTTCTTGGTAGTACCCCATGGTTTTCTCCCATTGTCAATAGAAAACATATTTCATTTTGTTTGGGTTCAAGCTTCATAGCTTGTCAACTTATTCCAATAGAATGGTGTCATTTTTAGGGGAGAAATTTAGGGCGGTTTTCTACTATTGTTGGTGGTACATATTTTGTTGTTTGTTGAAGTTGGAAATTTGTTAACTTATCGTAACATAATGAAATTGTTGCTAATGAGAACCTAAGGGTCATTTTCTACCATTTTCTGTGGTAAACAATTTGGATTTTTTTGTGTGTTGAAGTTGGCATCCCATCAATGTATGCCAATAGAATGATGTTGAGATATTTAAAAGGTTGCTAGGTTGAGAAGAGAAATCAAAGATTATATTGGTGATTCAACCTAGAATCCAAATTATGCCTTGGAGATTTGTGTGCTTCAAGGTATTTTCTTCCTTTTGTGAGGTGAAAAATTTGTTTTCAAAGAACAAAGTTATGTTTTTGTTGTTCACATTTCATTAATAAAAATTAAAGTGACCACAACCAAGGATAAAGGTACCCCATATTCTTTCCAAATTTGAAGCATGGTTTCTTTCTTGGTAAAGAAACAACATTTTCTACAATTTTCTACTTTGCATAAGTAGTTTAACCAACAATGGATAACTGGAATGGATGCATTTATCCTAGGGTTAATTCATCAAGTGAAAAATATAATTTAAATACTAATGTTATGATAGAGTAAATGTCCAATAATTTTATGAGTACAAGCCCCCATTTTTTTCATACAACTTAGCATGAAATAGAAATTCACATTAAAAATATAGGAATTCATACTTGAAAAATGGTTAAGGATAGGAAGGTTTCACGAGATTGACAGGAATGTGAAGAAATAATCAAATCAAGGCCATATAGTCAATAAGATACCCTAGTGTTAAAGAAAAATAGGTTTCTCAATCCCCATTTTTTTACTTGATCCCATATACAAGCATCTTGATCTTTCTTAGGTCAACTATGAGAGGTAAACAATGAGAACTTTAATATTTAGATTGATTCTTAGGTTTAATTAGTATGATCATCTGGAGGGGGATGAACATGTTGGAGTGTTCTCAAATTCCATTGAAAAATATCAGTTTGAGAATGAAGACATTTGGATGAGGTTGTTTGTTGGGTCATACAACAAAAGGAAAATAGGTGGTATGATGGTTTCCTTGAGAATTATTTTTCCTCTTGGAATGACCTTGTGGATGCATTTAAGAGGTGTTTGTATTACACCTAGACCCTGTTTCTCTTGTCCAATAATTATAAAACATAAAGTAGCAAGAGGGAGACTTTAGCTTGGACTTTAGTCACAAGTTTTTTGTTCTCTTTCCAAGATCCGAAATGATATCTCACCCAACACACCTACCTATATTGATATGTTTCCTAGAGATTATTATAATACTCTATGTTAGAATTCAATACGAGAAGAGTTTATTTTAATTAACATGCAATAAGCATACAAGTACCTCAATTTCATTGACGGTTTGAGAAGGGAAATGATTGCAAAGTCTTTATCCTCAAGAACATACATTATTGGTGATGAAAAATTTGTTATTATGGATAGGAATTGTATGGAGGTGGTATCAAGTAGAAGCATAACAAGTGATGATTATGTTTTCAAGTGGGTAGAAGAAGGTGTTGGTGTATTTTGTGACAAAAATACAAAAGATGATGATAGTGTTTGCATCTACTTTCATTCGGATTGGTCATTTGTGGGTGATAACATCAAATAAATGAATGGTGGCATCCAAATTGAGAATTTTGAGTATCACCCTACTATTTGGACCACTAGTATTGACAACAAGGAAGATGTGTATGTAGGAGAATCACTAGGTGAATCATCTCTAGTTTCCCTCTTTTCATGTGTGTTTGCAGCGTTTGTTGGTAGATTTGTCAAAGAAATAGATGTTGAAAGGTGGTGAAGAATTCATCAAAGTTATTCAAGTCAACATAACCCTAATTCAAGCTTGGAGACACTTTTTATCCCATTTTTTTGCAGAATCAAGAGTGGACACCTGTCAGAAAAGCAAGTGCAGACCTAGAGCTACAGGATCCTGTCCCGAGATTCCTAAAATTTGTAGGTGGACTAAGTCTCCACTAGTGTTAGATTATTCCTACTGCCAGGCTTGAAACGTGGTTTTTGCATTTCTGGGTACCCATTTGGCAAATTCATTTTCCAACAAGTTTTTCTCGAAATTGGGACTAAGTCACTCAGCTTAGCGTAAGTGTCCTAGTCAACATTTTCAATCAATTTCTCAAGATTCTAGAATCTCTCCACATCAAATTGTAGATTCTAGGTGTACCTCTCCAATTTTCTTCAACTATTTCATCATTTACTTGCATTTTTAGGTGTTTTTGCATATCACAGTGTGTTTTCCAGCACTTCACATTCTTAGGGTTTGCATCATTAAATCATTTTATTTTTAGATAAGTGCATTATTACATCATAATTAGACATATTACACTTCATTTTCATTAATCTTGAGAGTATAAATTTGCATTTTGGACCCCATCCCTTTCTCCTTTTAGGTGAAAAACCCTAGGAGCTAAAGCAGTTGGCCAATCCAAAATTAGTGTCCACATACTCGTACAAGGATCTTTTCCCATGCATACTAAGCCAACTATCTACATCTTAAAATCCATGTGACATCTATTTACATTGGCTAACTTTAACCATATATTTTTATAGATGTACACAAAATTTTCCTTTGTTCCCTCGGGAAAATGGAACAACAAGAAAGCATAAATGATGATAATTAGAATAATGGAGTTAAAGGAACCTCCTTCTTACATGTGATACAATTAATATATCAATGATAATTACATGTAGGAATGGTCTCTCAAACATACATTCCTCAACATTTTTACCATCCACAATGTGACTCTCAATTTCTAGACATGAATATTTTAATACCCTCAATCCAAATGAATTTATATCTTTTTTAATATAAAATTTTGTCTTAAGAGTATTATATTAAATTTTAAATATTTGATTAGATAATTGGTTGTCTTTAATTTATATAGGAGAATTATTTTCAAGTATCCTAAATTGATGGGAAATTTTCTTTAAACTCTACAAATACTACATTTAAATTTAAAATTTATCCTAATATTATAGAAACCTCATTTTCTCATATTTACACATTAACCTTAACACCTATGGACATGGAAAAAGTATCCCTTTCTGATTGCTTGATTTGGGATTAATTGATGACAATTTGGACTTAATGAGGCCTTTATTTGGTGTTGTGAGGTGTTTTACACATCCACACTAGGTCTTGGACCCTTTCAAACTGAATAAAATGCATTCAACGATGTCTTGTAAAGGTGTTGTACAAAGTGTTGTAAAAGACTTTCTCACTTCTCTAGACTTAATGGACCTATCTTTCCCTAATTCAATGTTGTAAAATGTATTTAATGTCATTCTCATATCAATCTAAAAGGCTTGTAAATTAAACCTAATTCTAATCTAGTGTTGTAATATGTTTTACACATTGACATTGTATGTTGTGACTTTCTAGGCTAAGTGGACCTCATTTTAATGTTGTAAAGTGTATTTAGTCACACTTTCACATTGAATTTTGTGTCCCAAGCCCTAATTGACCTTTACATCATCATTAATAGGCCCCTATCACCCCATATTGTGCATCCTGAGGTATAATTTGATCAAATAACCGATGAAATCAACATAAGAACTGAAATTCCTCATTCTCCAACATTCCAACTATCAAAAGGGCCCCTATGGGACTAATTTTCCCATCTGGGTGAATTATTCCTTGCCAGTTGGGACTAAGTCACATGGTGACTTAGTCCAATTTGGCCTATTTTTGAGGTTTGAGTGGGAAATTTTGGAATTTAAGTTTATTTTTCTTTCATGTTGGCCTTAGGGATCCAATTAATGGACAAATAAGGTGAATTTCCTATAAATACAAGTCTCTAAACCCTAATTCTTATCTATTCATCATTCATTCATCATTCATTCATCACTCATCATATTCTCAAGTCAAGTAAGCTAGAGTTTTATCATTCCAAGTCATCAAGATAGCTTCCTAAGACATTCAAGGGAAAATTATTCAACTATTGCTACAAAAAATCAAGATCAATCATCATGGTAAGGTATTAACCCCATTGTTTCATGATTCATTACATCATTTCTCTGGCTGCACGGTTTAATTACACAAGGGGTTTGACCAAGGCTTCCATGCTAGCATTTGCCATTTCCTTCTCCCTTTGTGTGTTACTTGCAGATTTAGGAACTTTGAGGGTTTGAAGGGAATCATTGAAGATTAGATTGAAAGAACTTGTTGAATACTGCTCGCCGGTACCCCGTAAAACCAAAAAATCAATAAAAAGTCACTTACAATGCCGAAAATTAGAGTTTCAGAACTAGACACCTGTCAGGAACCGAAGTGCAGACCAACAGATTTTGTTTCTACTTTCGGATTTTCAAAAATTTAGAAGTGGAATAAGTCCTGCTGATGGCGACTTAGTCCCAGTGAATTTTTGTTTTTGCGTTTTTCTGTAGGTGGATACCCATTTTGTCTAAAAGCGAATAGACTAGTTTTTCTAGATCTAGGACTAAGTCACCGGGATTGGCACAAGTGTCCCAATCAGCTTCTACAATAGTTTAAGGTCAAGATTCACAAATCTTCATTGCCATCCTTCTTCCAACCTCTGGGTGCGTGCATTCTATTTCATGGTTTTTATTAGGTTTGTTTTTACATTTCTAGGTCATTAATCACATGTTGCATACAACAACTGTGTTTTCCAACGCATATGCATTTCTTGGGTTTTACATTAATAATCACCATTCTTTTTCAGTTTATTGCTTTTATACATTATAATTAGGCATATTGCATCCATCCTTGCGTTAACTTTGAGTGTAGACATTAGCATTTTGGGCCCATTTCTCTCCTTTTAGACCTGAAAATCTTAGAAGAATTAGAGAGCATTAGGGTGCCAAAATCTTTGTTTACAACACCTAAATTCACAAATTAAACTAAAAATGGAAGATAATGTCATATTTACATGTTTTAATCAATCCTGATAAAAACCCAAATCTTGTCAATGTTCACACTGCCCAAATTTAATTATTTTAACTAGATTTTGTAGGTTTATGTATTTTACACAAGTTTGGACAAGAACTAGAAGTATATTCAACATCTACACATCTATGTTAATAACTCAAATTTCTCCACATACCACCATACCTTAACACCTATATTATAATAAAACTCATAAAGATGCAAGATAAATAATGGGGAATTTCTTGTATTATTTTTCTTAAATATATTACAAAATTACAACAATAACTATAACAAATTGAGGAATACAATGCTTTCTCTCATGACAATTGGAATTTTGTACAACTTGATATAGCTAAAGATCTATGACCTTTGGGTGATCATCCTACTAGGTTAAAGTATTTTCATCCTCATACCTAGGTAACCAAGAGTTTTCTATCCTTTTATCTCAACAAATATAAGATTTTTCATCTTCAAATATGATTGTTCAAACACTAGTGCTCAAAACAATGTCAAATCTAGGTTTTTGGCTTTAAGAATGGCTAAAAATTCTAGAGTAATAAAAATCCTAAAATATATCTCCTTTGGCATTTTTGAATGGCTTGGGGAAGACATACCCTATCATCACCCCTTGACATTATCAAAACTAATGGCATCCTTCAATCTACGTGTCTAGGGAAAAGAAGAGCCCAAAAGAACCTCTAAAGTGGCATCCAAAACTCAACCATCACATTAATGAAATATGAGCATTATCATCCTTCAAGCCATCTATACATGTCAATTTGTAACCATTTTAAATTGAAATAATATTTATAGGTAGGAAAACCCTTCCAAAGAAGTATGGTCCAATATAGCAACGATGGAATTTTATGTTGTATGGAGATGTAGCATCATATCAAGATGTAGGTGAGGTGAATAGTGTAAATTGGTATGAATATCAGAGTTCAAGGTCAGGGATACCACATGATGCATGCCACAAGTCAAGAGTCAAGAGTTATGGGAAGACACTCTATTAGGTAGAAGTCCAAAACTCTAATAAGGGGAAAGGAAAGAATGGGGTTTGGTGGAAAGGAATTTCATGATAGAAAAGTTTAAAAATATTATAATAATAAAGGAGAAATAGAGTTAGGTCCAGAAAGGAATAGCAATATGGGACAAAGTATGAAAGTTAGGTAGGAACTAAGGAGAATTTGGAATTAGAAGGAAAGGCATGCCAGTATGATGAACTCTAAAAGTCTACTAATCTACATAATCTTAGAAATATGACTATAAAAATCCCACATTGAGAATTTTTGAGGCATTTGCTACTTCTAACTCATTGGTAGGCATCGAAGAAATGATGAGGAACCAGACTTAGGCTTGGGATTTTCTCACTAGACATAAGGATTGGCCCTTTGATCCTCAAACATAAAATGATTAAAAAGAGGATATTTGTAAATCCACCCTTTCTAAATTACTTTGCGTCAAGTAATTCAATATCAAAAGTCACTTGAATCTTCCTTAGTAGTAACCTTTGTAGGTAAGTCCCTCTATTGAACCAAACATTGTGTGAAAAATATCCTTTTATGTCTTTTCATCCTTATAATAATGATGAAAATGGTTATCCATATGGGTGGGTATGTGTAGGATCATGATGGGCCAAAAAGTGGCGATATGATGGGTATGTGTAGGGTATGTGGCTGGCGACCTTTTTTACCCAAAATTGATGAAACAAAAAGGGTTTTTTAAGGAAATTCTCATATTTACACCAATATAAATTATGCTTTACTTTTAATTTAATAAATTATTATTATTCATTTTCTATTTGAATTACAACTAAAGTCTTGATTGATAGGTTGATTGAAAAACATATGTAGCTTTCAAACGGTATCACATTTTTTGAATCTGAAACATGCATCACATTCTATGCTTCACATACTATAGGATTAAAAAAAAAACATCATGAAGTTTTGAACAAGTTAAGGTGGTCAGACATACAAGTTTTTTTATTTTTTTAAAAGTTGTAATAAAAAATTCATAATTAATTATTTACTTGGAAAATAATTACAAAAAAATATGCATCACATTGGGATATGATTCCTCTACCTATATCTAAAATATTATAAAAATATTATTATTTTATTGTAGTTAGGGTGGTCGAACATACACCTACTTATTTTTTCCCTGAAATTTAAGTGCTACTACATTGAAATTTCAAATTTTCACCAAAATGATTTTTTTTAAAAATAAACCTAGTAGTTTAGAAACTACATTCAATTTGATATAAATTCTATTCTTACATATTTTTGAAATAATATAGATAACTTATTCAAATTTTTGTGCCAAGTTTCCTAACTCTTATTTTTCTAAATTTTTTGCCACTTAAGGGCCTATTTTTTCCATGATGATCCTACACATACCTAAGTATCACCCTTTTATCTACAAACACTAGATGAATACAAGTTAGTGTTTTATAGATACACAATACCATGAACTAAAACACATGCCAAGATATGGCTACTAGGTGATGTAACCACACTCAAGTCCAAATGAAACTATGTAAAACATTCTTATTTTTGTTCCAAATATCTCTCCACCATGCTCCAACTACCCACTCATTTTAACTATTTTTATTTTTCAAGCTACTAGTAGCTAATAACTTATTCCCAGAGTGAGTTGTATTTGTCATATGAAATATTTTTTACCAATAGTAGTTGACCATCCTTGATAACATATATCATGGGTAATATTTTTAGCCAATCCATGTAGCCCAATAAACTCATCAAGAATTTTTTTGTCACCTTAGGATTCCTTGAAATGAATATTATGAGAATATTGTTCCAATTTTTATATGGAGTAATTGTTGCAACAACAATTATTAGAAAGGTATTCGCTCCCTCATTTTATTGGTAGGTGGCTTTCCCCTAGATGTGTGTGAGATCCTCCTCTCCAAGTGCCCTCTATGATAGTCTATCCCTTATAGTGCTACAATTGTAGGATATAAAGTATTTCACCTTGTGGGTTTCATACAAAGCTTCAAAAATCTTTTCTTTTACTATCTTATGATCCATCACTTGAGATATTTTTTTTCTTATACAAAATAGGATTGTCTGGTAGCATGTGTTGGTTATCCCTTATCTTTCCATCTAAGATGTTAGCAATCAAGATATTCATGACATATTCTCCCATGATGAGGATCTTTGAACTGTCGCATGCGACATCAATAGAGTAATGAGGTGGCAATGTGGAGTGGGGATAAACAAACAAATTCTTTTTCTTCTTTATGTTTTATATATCATAATCATAAAATTTGATTTTCCTTACCTATTTTTGTTGGTCTTCTTCCCAAAAAATTAACTCAATAATAACTCCAATATATTGTAATATGCCTCTAATATACATCCACCATATATGGAATGTTTGAATCTTCTAAAAACGTAGATGATGTCAAACACCAAATCATCATATATAGGGTCACCTCTAGATCTTTGAACTTCATGCCCTCAATTTTAGAGAGTGCCTCTTTTGAATTAATACAAAATCAACACCTCTTCAAAAAAACCACACTCCCCACAATTGGATGTGAAAAAACTTATATGAGGGTGATCCCACAATACTGGTTTACAATTTTTGGCCAAATTGGACACTGACCTAATTTTTTTGAACTAAATATTCACTTTCAGGCACCTATAGCAACTAAACTGGGAGAAATTTGAAGATGATGCAAACTAGTGATTTGTGACATTTTTTCTATAGATTATATATAT
>VDFB02158583.1:0-10794 GCA_007258455.2 Sequoia sempervirens | reverse complement strand
TTTTCATCACTTTTTCGATGAACGTCGAGCATAAATTTTAATAAATAAAAGTGAGTTTGACAATTTATCTATACTTGTGACAGTGTTTTCATGCTATACTTTCAAATTTTCTATACTTGTGACAGCTTGTGGAGGTTATAGGGTGAATTTTTTTGGTGCAAAATATCAGAATTATTAGATTTTGTTACCTATCTATGATTAAAAATTATTGGAGTGTGAGTTTGATATTTTTTGAAGATCTAAGTATTCAAGCTTGGTAAAGAAAAATTATGTCAGATAATATTAGTACAGAACAAAATGAAGAGACACTTGCTAGATTGTGGGCTAGATTGAAAAGAAAGGGTGATGGGAAATGTTATTGTCCTTGCAATAATTGCAAGGGCTTAAAGACGAGAATACTTTTCATCACAATAGCTGAGAAACATTGTAGGAAGCAAGGTCATGTTGAAGGGGGGCATGATTATCATCCATTGGTAAGTTGTTCATTATATGTCATTATATTGATTCAATTTGTAAATGTTTATATCATTTTAACATTTTTTATATAATAAAAAAATCACCTGATCATGATCATGGTTTATTTGTGTTGATCATTATTATAAAGGTGGGGCACCCTAGGGCACATGATATGGATTATCACAACCTAAAGAATGTGTTTTTGCAAGCGGAGGAACATGGAGTTGTGAATATTGAAGATGAAGTTAATGATCATATGGAAAAAGATGATCATGCGCCAGAAAACACAGTTGAAGATGATGGTAAAAATACATTGATCCATGACACATTTAGTGGTGTAGTTGATCATGATTGAGATGAATTTGATGATGTTCATGATTTACCTATACTTGAGAAGGCATACAAGCCCCTTTATGAAGGCTCCTAAACAACTCTTCTCTCTATTGTATTGTTTCTAGTGAACTTGAAGGTTATGAATGGTTTATCCAACATAGCAATCTCTTGAATGTTAAGGTATGTCATATATGTCATCTTTTTTCATCTATTTTTATTGTTAGTTCATCACTAGTAAATAAAGGATGAAATATGTACCATTAATATTATTTATATTAACAAATTATTTTTTTGTTGTAGATTGATAGGTGAATTTTTTTTACCACCATCAAATATTTTACCTCGCTCATACTGAGATTTATCTGCCATTATGAAAGATATTGGAATGGAGTATCAAGCAAGAGATGCATGTCCCAATGATCATATTATATATCATAAACAACATAAATTTTCAACAGAATGCCCAGAATGTCATATCAGTAGATATCAAATAGATCAACTAACAAAAAAGGTGCCTCGCAAGGTTCTTCGTTATATTCCCATTATTCCATGTATGCAATGATTATTTAGGTGTCAAAGCTTAGCGTAATTTATGGATTACCATGCACAAAATAGAAGTGGAGATGACATTCTTCAAATGCCTATAGATGGTCCTACATTTAGGGACTTAGAGGAAAAATGGCCACACTTTAAAGAACAACCTCATAATCTCAGGCTTTCATTGGCAGCAGACGGTGCCAATCCATTTGGAGAGTTGAGATCTATTTACTCAGTCTAGCCTATTTTTGTTATCAACAATAACATTCCTCCATGGATGTCAATAAAGAGGGAGCACATAATGTTGGCAATGATTGTTCTAGGTATTTGTTTACATCAATTTTCTTTAACGTAGTAGCATCTCATTCATCTTATTTGTTGCATAATGACTTATATTTTTTTCATTTAATAGTCATGTACAATAATTTATATATATTGAAGTAAAATGGCTATAATAATTATGTAATTTTTATGTTCATTCAACTAGGTAAGTACCAAGTTAAAGATATGAATGTATATATCGAGCCTCTTATTGACGAGTTACTGAAGTTATGGAATGGTGTCACTATGTATGATGTCTCTAGACCAATACGACAAAGACAATTTCAATTCCATGCAATGCTTGTATGGACAATTCATGATGCCCTAGGGCTAACACATTTTTGTGGTATGTTATAACATTTGACTGCACTTTAATGATACTTAATTTTATGAAGTAGATATCATGCATGTTTTTTAAATAATCTATTCATTATATATAATTATAAAAATTGACATATTTAATCCAATTATATATGATCGTGTAGGTCTTCAAACAAAGGAAAATTTTGCATGTCCAGTTTGTGGTCCAAAGATGAAATCTCGTCATTCAACTAGTTTAGGAAAGCAGGTTTTTGATGAGTATAGGCACTTCCTCCACAAAAATCATAAGTATCAAACTATCGAAAAACATCTTTTCAATGAGAAAGGAGAGACTACATCAAAACCATTAAGAACGACACCTCACCTATGGAAGTTGGAATATAATAGAATTAATAATCAAGGTTATACATTGGATCAAATTATTTATCTACCATATATGATATGTTTGGAATTTATATTTTTATATTGTATTTTTTTACTCATGTTGTAATTGAAAATGATTTTTGTTGTTAATTTGTTTAACTTATATGCTTCATGAAGGTCATCAAGGCATTAATGGCCCATGGCTTCGATAGGGACTGTAAAGTTATCTTAGACAATTTAGTAGGTTGCCCTACTATGAGCAGCTACAAACTCTGCATTTGTTTGATACAATGCATATCATAAAGAATATAACAGAAACGTTATGGAAAATATTGGATGGAGGGCACGACAAAAAAAAAATTGTCAAAATTTGTAGTGACATTCAGGAAGCCAATCATGCAATGAAAAATTTCATTCAATTAAATAGCGATGGAGACCAAATTAATATAAGTTCCATTCCTTGGTTATTAATGGAGAAACAAAGCAATGCTATAAAAGAAGTCATACAAAATTAGTTCCCATAGGATTGGTGTGAACATAAACAATATCGCAGCAAAGAAGAATTTGAATTAGGGGATGAAAATGCATGATTAGCATGTACCTTCATTAAAGATTATTAATTATTTTTATATATATTTTGTACCCGCATGTACTTTTAGGTGTATTATGTTTACCTAGTTTTGGAAAAATAATGAAAAAATCATTTTATAATTGTTGTAGTACATTCTACATCTATCTCTCCCAGACAACTTTGACAACAATGTCAATCAAGTTATATATGATCTTGGAAAATACATGAGGTAAGTAGCGATATTTGTTCAATTCATTGTATAGATCTTATCATTTCCATTTTTTTTACTTGTTATGTAATATATTGTATATTTTTGTTAAATCTCGTTAATATATTTGTTCCTTGAATCACTTGTAGATGGTTGTCATCTAAAGAAATCCATAAAGAAGATATAAATTATTGGAAGAGAAAAATTCCTCATCTATTGTGTGAAATACAAAAGTGTCTACCTTCAACATTTTTCAATGCACAAGAACACTACCTCATACACCAAGTTGAGGAGATTGAATTGTGTGGACCTGTACACACAAGGCCAATGTGGATGGTTGAGAGGCACTTGAAATTTTTGAAGGCTTTGGTTAGACAAAGAGCACATCCTGAGAGTTCTATGGTGGAGGGATATATGGTATACCAGACCATGGTGTACATTACTGAATATCTTCCTAAGTTCGTAACAAAGATCCATGTAGATCGTATTTGGGATCCCAACTCCATTAAAAATTTTGAAGGGGAGTGCCTGATGGGGAAAGGTAGATTGAGGAAAGTGAGAGGTAATTATAAGATGGTCATGGAGATTAATTAGAATAAATTTTGCATTGCCTTGAATTTCCTAAAAAGAAACAACAAAGAACTAGTCCAAATGAAAGAATATTCCACACACTAATAGAAAAGTATTGGTATTGTATTACTCCAGAAAATAAGTCGTTTACCGTGGTAATTAACTAATTATATGTTGTTTGTGAATTTCATTTTTTTATACAGTTGGTCGAGAGTGGGATGCACTACATTTGTACATAGCAAACAATCTTGATTGGATGACGGTATGGATTGAACGATGTCAACAATTCAATCACACATTAACATGGGAAGGTGTGGCTTCATTGGTTAAAGAAGCTCATCGTAATGGAGATTCCAATGTTACACCAAGGGAAATTGATTTAGCATATTGTTTAAGAGATAAATAGGTACATATAAATATATTAATCACCCATATTATTTAATTATTTTCAATTATATTGATGAATATATATGTTGACTTTTTTTTTCTTTGCATACATTCGGCCAAGAATAAATATGTTTATCAACTGACAATGCAATAATTTTTACATGTTTGACATGTGTGCGGGTGAAACACACCACAAGGCTGTATGTGGTCTGATGGTTCAATAAATTTTTGAATCAAAATGTTGGATGACATGAAGAAAACTTGTGATTAAGGTATAATTGCAGTCTTTCAAGTGACTAATGTTTCATCTAGAAGCGACATACATCCAGAAGTCTCAAAAAATTGATACTGTGGGATTTTGGATTATATACTTGAGTGTGACTTTAAGTCCTTCAAATTGGTTATGTTAGTTGTCCAATGGTATAGGCTATGATTGAATGAAAATGGTTGAATAAGCATTGTATTAGAACATGATAATGGATTTACCATGGATTTAATACAAGGTCGTCCCGGCGGAAGAGCTAGAAATAGGCCCTATATGTTCTTTGAAGCCAATGTGAGCAGGTATTTTACTCAGAGGTTCTAGGTAAACCGGGTTGGTCATTCGTTGTTAGACATGATCCAAGAGGAAGGCCTGTAAAGTATAATGTGGTGGAAGAAGATACCAAAGAACTAGAAGATGATGTAGATGATGATCAAGATCAACAATTAGTTGATGATGTGCCTAACGAAGATATCGAAGAAGAGGAACTAGATCATGATGATGTAGGAGTTAATGTTCATGAAGATGATATCGATGTGGATGATGACATTATCAAAACTGATATCAATGACGATGATGATGATATGACCAATCCTTGCAATGTCGAATTTGGGTTGCATGATATAGACAAAGAGTTAGATGAAGAAGAAGATCAATGACATTGAAATGTATGAGTTATGCGATTATTTTATCTATTTGATATTAATTTCTTGATAGAATTATATTTGAGTTATATGGTTACATAATTAATTCATGATACTTTTAATTTTATACCATTACATAATTAATTCATGATGTACTTTTTAATGTTGAATTCATGATGTTAGAGGCTGTTAAAGGCTCTTCTAGAATTTCCATATGGTCGAATCCTAATTACTCTACAACTATTTATGATTAGATATTATTTAATCATATCTTTGGTTATTTCATTCCCAAAAAATTAGCGTTTCCTCATGTTGACCCCACATAGTGACATGTGAATGGGGCCAACGTTGAAATTTTTTCAATTTGTGCTTGTATGGAGTGAAACTTGACATGGTTAGCCTAGATGCATGCGTTGACGATATGGGAGGGTTTCGAGACTCAAACATGATGTCATGCTATATAAAGGCATCTCGTCCTTCCTAATAATACAAGTTGCCTTATTCTTTGTCTCTTTCATATATTGTTCCTAATTATCAAATGGTGGTAAGTGATTATTCCCTTATATATCATTGTATAATTATTTTTTTCTATATTAATTTCTATATTTTTATTGTATTATGTGGAGCTCAAAGATCAGATAATCAAAATCGGCGACAATGACGAGAGATCCGTCAATCAAGATCGAAAAAAAACCCTCGTCAACAAAATCAAAATCTTTTGATGAGAAAGAGATAGAGAGAGGTAGAGGGAGATAAAAAATATAGGAGATAGATATAGAGTAGGAGATATGGAGGGAGATTGAATGAAACAAATGGGGGAGGGGAGGCCAGATGTGGGAATGGGAGTGCGAGGAGAGGGGTGAAGGCATAGATAGTGGGAGATGTAGAGAGATAGAGAGCGACAGGGAGAGATATATCAATCACCCTCCCTATATCTCTATCTATTCATTCTTATCTCTCTACCTCTCTACCTCTCTCTATCTCTTTGTCTCCCTTTCTATTTGTATGTTTCTCATTATCTCCCTTAAGTGTGCAATGGGTACATTTAAGAGGCCTTAAAGGAGAATTATCATAACTTTAATCAAATGGCATGCTGCCTTGAGCATAACTCCCCAAGGACACATGCCATACTTGGATTGTTGACATGAAACAACCAATCAAATTTTAGTTTCTCTTCTCCCTCTCTCTCTTTTCCTTTGTATCTCTTATATTTCTCTCTCTCATGCTCTCTCTCTCTCCCTCCCTCTCTCCTTCTCTCCCTATCTAGCTAAGTTCATCTATTTCTCTCATTCTCTATCTTTTTAGTTTCTCTCTTTGTATTAGCTAATAGGCTACATATATTGTGAGATTTGAGCTTGAAACAAATCTCATGCTTGGAAACCACTATTGTGTCATTGGAAAACAACTTTCAACTACCATTTAATGGTAAACCAACAGTAGTATAATGGTAAAATCCTCTAAAATATCAGGTAAAAGCCTATATATACTATTATATAATAATAAATATAATTATATTATATATAATTTAATTTAATATTACTATTATATTAAATATATATTATATTAATTAAATTTTGTATTATATAAAAATATACTTATTATTAATTATTAATTATAATAATTTTATATGTATTTAATAATTTTGTTAAAGAATATAATATATAATTATAATAAGTAGAATACTTATATTATTTATTATGTAAAATATAGCTAATATATACTTAACTATGTAGAATATTAAAACCTAAATGGTGCCATAATTTTCATTTTAATTAACATACTCTAAAACCTTCGTCAAAACCTTATTTTTAGGTTGTAGCTCATCAAATTGGAGAAGTGAAAGGTCAATACCAGTGAGGAAGAGTTTGGAGGAGTGAAAACCCTACATATTAATTTGAATTTCACATGTTATTTTGATTTTTGGCCTCGTGCACGCAAGATCATGACATAGCTTAGTGCACGGAGACCCTAACTAGAAAAACAGGGTAGGATGAAAGCCAGAGTGACGAGGTTAAGGGCACTCGGGAAGGGAAAATTGATGACCAAGGGACAATGAGTACTATAAGTTATTTATATCTTTTATATTGGCACCCCCATTCTCATAAAATGGTATAAGATAAGACATTAAAAATAAAATAGTTGTATTCATTCCATACCCTGACCAGCATGCATGCCCAAGAAATTTTTGTAGTCTTCAACTCTGCAGATGGATCAAAATGTAGCTACTAACCTATCATCAATTTTGGATGTCAAACCATATTCCAAGAGAATTTTTTCTATTCACTAGATGGGATCACTCCCAAATAGAGATTTTTACAACATAGAAAGAAAATCCAAACATTTGAATTTAGAAAAGTACAATTAAATTTGAATGGGAGTACGTTTTCTAGTTGAAATCTTCATTCCCTTTGCCCAAACACCTAAGAGAAACATGGTTGTAAGCCTTCATCAAATCTAACTTTAGAAGAAACCTTTCCTTTTTATCGAGTTCCATAGAATGGAGCACTTCATGAATGGTATTGATACAGTAAAGAATCTTCCTACCATGGAAAAAAAACTATTATGCTATGAAGAGATGAACTTTGGGAGAATTTTTCACAGTTTTAAGGAAATGATTTTTGCAAAAAATTTATACATCGAGTTACAATGGTTGATTGGTTGGAATATCAAGGAGACAACCCTATCCTTTTTTGGGATAAGAACCAAAAAGTTAGTGTTCAACTCCTTTAGTAATCTTCCACTCCTAAAGAACTCCCTAGTTGCAGCTAGCATGTCATCAACAACAATATCCCAATGCACTTGAAAGAAGTGAGGGAACTTGTTAGGGTTGGGGGCCTTACTTCCTTAAAAATAGAAAACAACAAATTTCACTTCTTCCTCCATTATAGGCTTCATCAACTCCATATTATCTTGCTCATCAACAATTGCGGGGATTAGCTTTAGGATAACATTATAATTCATAGGACCAAAAACATTGTTTTTAGTGAAGAGATTGTTGAAATTTTTTGTCGCTTCATTAGAGATTTGGTTACCATCCAACCAAATCTCTTTCAATTTGTTAGATGAGTTGTGTTTTAGAGGCCTCATATACAAAATCTTAGTATTCCTGCCCCCAACCTTTAACCAAATTGTTCTCAATATTTGCTACCCTTGTTTTACAAAGGAATTCCTTTCCAACCGCTTGGTTCTATTCCACAACCTATTGAAAGAGATTTTTTATAACACAAAACATCATATTTCACCATTGTTGGGCTAAGTCATGCCCCTTTTGTCACTGTTCTACAAAACCCTCCATTTTCCCTCAATACATTAGGGTTTTAGAGAAACACCATATACCCGACCTCCCTAACTCAACTATTGTCTTCAACACATTAAAATCATCCTGAAATGGGAAAAACAACCTTCATTCATACTGTTCCATCCATCAAATTGACAAACCCTGACTTAACAACCACAAATTCACAAGAAAATTGCCCCTATTAGCCCTAGGGCATCACTTTAATGTCAAGTTTATTGCTTTAACAAACCCCTAAATTAAATGAAACTCTATCCTACCATTTTTCACACCAATCCACTAAGTTATAGTTCCAAGATAGTGAGTGGATTGGTGGATCTCATTTGTTTTTAGCCCTCAAACCCTTACATAGGCAAAATAGGACAGTCCCTATATTTGATTGTTTTCTCCCACAAAATAGTGATTTAGCACTTCAAAATAAATTAAAATGAAAGGTAACACATATATTTATCTACACCAATGATCTTAGAGAATTTCAAGCTTGTACGAATCTCTACAACACAAAAGAACTTTAGAAAATTAGTGAAACCACAGAAAATTGCTTCAAGAACATGGTATTTGATATGAAATTTTGGTATCAACTCCTCCAACAATATTTTCTCAGGACTTGGAAGGATTTTTAAATCATATCATACCCAAACTACCTTCAACCAACATCCATAACTAACTTACAAACACTTAACAACCCATTATTTTGCAAAATTACAATTTTGACAACTTTTAATGTCAACAATTGCAACTTTTTACATTATCAACTAGATGACTTCCAAGCACCCTAAACACATTGAAAATGGTCTTGTTAGACCTTATTCACCTTGAATACATGACTCCCTACAAGAAAACCTATTCTACCTACTTTGACAATATTTGACCATCATTGACAATTTCTTCACATATTTGATCTTGTTTACAATATGGATCAATGAAACAATAAATGGTCTTTTAGACCTTATTAAAACATCAAACAACTTTGAAAACCTCCCTAGACACTTTTTTGATCAACCTATAATGCTCTAGTTGTGAACATAAGGTTTAGGTGCTCCTGCACCAGAGACTCCCCAATGAGCTATGCCTATATCGCATGGAGTCATCTTCCATTGATTGTAGAACATATTATTGACCCCCATTCACAAAAAAATAATATGGTTGCTTGGGCACAAAAGTGGAGCAACTCAAAGATAGGGTCTTAGCAACATTTAAAATTTAAAATTTCATTCTTCCTTTCTTATCATGCAAACTTGTGACTCAACAAAACAAGTATGCAAGGCTAACAACTTCAAAGCTAAGAATGGAAGATTGCTAAATGTTTAACCTTTTTGCTTTGCAATGGGATGGGAATATAATATGATAGAAGTGGGATAAGAAATGCATCCTTTGAAGCATCAAACCAATATGCAAAGATGAAAGAAAGTGCTAACCCCTTAAACTGAAAAAGTTTCTTTTAACTTTAAGTTTGTTGGGTAGCCAATTATTTTAAGTTATCAAATCCCACCATCATACGTAATCAAAATTTTTAAATTTTTTCAAATGACTATGAGCACTAACTTTCACTATTTGAAGATGTTGAAACCTTTGTCATAGAGAACTAGAACATTGGTGCAAAACGACCATCCCACCTTTTAAAACATAAAAAGTCTCCCTAGCAATTAGACATAGGAAGATTTAAGAGATGACTTAAAAAATTATTGCCAAAGCATAAACTTATGATGACTTAACCAAGCCTAGTACACACTCCCTCCCCGTTAACCACTTAGACATATGGAGTTTATCACTGGATAGTTGAACCACCTCACACATGCACCTAAATTATGTCTATTAGTGTTCTAATTCATCTTTTTCAAGACAACTTAAACCAAAATATTATGTATGGTGAAACTATTCTTCTACACACTACAAAAAATTTCAATGGAAATTTGCATTAAATGTAAATTTACTTTTAGTCAAGTAGGGTGTCCAATAAAACCACTTGGTGGTGTTTCCTTTCACTCTATTTACTTGACAACTCGGGCAAATATGTTTGATGAAATTAGCAAGGTCTTCTCAACTTTCAGAATATGTTTGAATATTTTTGAGGAACTATTATCAAGGAACTTGTTTCCTTCAAAAAAATTACAATCAAACCCACTTGACAATCCTCTAAGTACAAGATCATAATAATGCATGTTTTGAAAGTCAAAAAATAGTAGAATTTTTGCTCTTCCACTACAGTGGATTTTAAATTACTATGTTTGCCTCTCCCCTAAAAATATTTCCAGAAATGCAATCGTTCACTTCAACATTTTCACAATAGTACAGAGACCTAGGGATAAGAAATCTGACCTTGTTGTACCAATATTAAATATACTTTTCCAAATGATAAGTGTTTGACAGATACTCATATAACATTCATTCCTCAAAAACTATTATCTAGCAATTGAACCAAGAGAAATCATAGAATGCTTTGAAGAAACTTCACTATTGGGCATCTTATCAATATGGTTCTCAATCTAATTAAAATAAAAAAACCCATTGAAATAAAACTATTGA
>VDFB02158581.1:210412-253811 GCA_007258455.2 Sequoia sempervirens | reverse complement strand
TGATCATTCTCATTATTTATGTTTTGATGTGAATCTCTCCTTTCAGTAAAAAGTTATTTTGTGGTTTATGCTTAGTCTCTGATTGTGACCTATTTAAGTGAAGTTAGCTTCTAGGTCAGATATGTTGATGGTAACTATAATTGT
Source organism: Sequoia sempervirens (assembly GCA_007258455.2). Taxonomy (NCBI): domain Eukaryota; kingdom Viridiplantae; phylum Streptophyta; class Pinopsida; order Cupressales; family Cupressaceae; genus Sequoia; species Sequoia sempervirens. Next base: position 253,667 of record VDFB02158581.1, on the reverse strand, counting down.
CATGTGTGTGTTAAAGTGTGATTTAATGTTATTATATATATGTATATATATTGCTATGGTTATTCTTTGGTGTGAGTGAATATTGGTTATTAATATTATTATGATTATATGTGTGAAGGGTTGGTGATTTAATATTGTCATGAGTTTGCACCAATAAGGTATTATGTTAATATGCGTGGACTATTATGTGTTATAATGTCACCATGCATGTTATTATTATTGGTCCGAGGGGATATTGGATTGTTATTATTATTATAATTATTATTATTTATTAAGGGTATTATTTACTATTGCTAAGTGTTAATATTAATTAGTTGTTATGTTAGTATGTGCAGATCATTATGTTCCTTATTGTTGCTTGTTATGTTTATTATCATTATGTTATTGTTTATTGATTTTGGAAAAGGCCCATTTGATTATTTAATTGTGGTTTAAATAATAATGTTTATTTTATTGAGAAATGGAATGAAAAACTAATTAGTGTTTAATTGATTGAAAATGAATTTGGAATTGGAATTTATATATTAATTAGTTATTTTTGAAATTGTCTCATTTTTTAGGTTTCCTTTTTAGTTGGGAGTTGTGTGTGGAAATGAATTTTTTTTGGGATGAAAGAGTTGTGAGTTTGTGAAAAAGGAATTTTCTTTTGTGTGGATTAGGGGTGAGAAATTATGTGTTTTTGGGGGTTTGAGAATGGAGAGAAAATGGAGAGATTTTACATGGTTTTGAAGTAATTTTTCAAAGGTTTTTGAGAAATTTTGAGTGGTTTTGAATTAAAATTTGGAGGAGAGTGGATTAGATTTCAATTATGGTTTGAGGGGAATAGATTTTCTACTATATTGTGTGGAATTTTGATTTCTGATCGTGCATTGGATTAGAGATTCGAGTTTAGAAAGCTTCTTCAATTTTCAACTCCTTTTTCATCATTGTTCTTCGAATTTGAGGTAGGAATTTTCTTGATTTTGTTAATTTATGCATTTAAGATTTATTTGTATTTGAAAAAGGGTTAAATTAATTGAGGTTTTAATGTTTTTGATAATCTGGAAAAAATTTGGTTGCTAGGTTTCTCATTTTGTCATTTGGTTGTATTCGAGTTTCTGAAAAGAGGGTTTTTAAGGGAGTTGTTTGTTGTTTCAAATTTTGTGAAAATTTGAGTCATTTTTGGTTAATTCTTCCCACAATGTTGAGTATTCGAGGGTCAAATATGAAATGGTTTTTTTACAGATTTGGATTTCAAATTGATTTGACTGTTTTATGGTTGGTAGACTTGACTACTGTCAAGAGGGTTTTTAAGGGATTTGTTTGTTGTTTCACATTTTGTGAATTTTTGAGTCATTTTTGGTCAATTCCACCCACATTGCTAAGTAGTCAAGGGTCAAATTTGAAATGGGTTTTTGATAGATTTGAATTTTGAGTTGATTTGACTATTTTATGGCTGGCAGACTTGATTGCTATCAAGAGGGATTTAGCTCAGTTTCAAAGGTTATATAGGAGGATGTAGCTCTATCCTTAGATCTATATTGTGTTGTACCATCTATGCTTGAATTTTTTTACTATTTGTATGTTGATAATCGCTTCCTATTTGTGAAATATTGTGTTGGGGTTTTTGTACTATGAAGGGATCAATTGGACCAAGGTTATACATTGCTGGTCCTGATTATGAACTACTGAGAAAAAGAAATTAAAGTTGGCTGTTATAAGATTGTGCAAATGATGTAATGTGCTTCCGTTTGTGTTATGTGTTGGGCCTTTGGAAGTATTTGGAAGTATTTGTGAAAGTCCTTGTGATTTTTGGTTGATTCTTGTTTGAGGTAGTCTCCTTTGGATGTTTAGTGTCAACCACTTGCTATTTTTGTTGCTTGCTTGTACGTGGGGCCTAGTGTTGTCTCCTAGTAAGGAGGGAGTGGGACTCAGGGTTCCACGTGGTAGGGTGGTATTTTCCAACCATCCATTGGGGTTTAGGTGGTACAGTTCGTGTGCAACATGGAGAGTCTTTCCTTCCACTTCATTCCAGAGCTGGTTTTATGGTGCAGACAATATTTCTAAGTAAATTGTGTCCAATATGTATTTTATATATATGTACCTCTCAGATGAATGAATATTGTACATTGTAGCATTCTTGTAAAGGAAATATGAATGAATTGATGGAATCTTGATGATATATTTATTTTTGTTTATTATGTAATGGAAAGGTTAACATAGGAATATTGTATTTATGATGCATATGAACTTAATTTAGTAGTAGATGTGATAAATATTTATGTACCTATTTCATGGCGTTGATTAGGATTAGGTTCATATTGGCATAGTGTTAGATGAGATTTAATTATATTTAAATTCATGTTGGCATATGTAAAATGATGGTTGACATTTAATTTTCATTCATGTTCACATGATTGAGTGGGTGTATTCTTAATGTATATTATGTATTGTTATAGGCTTGGTTTAGAGTAGATGCATCATAGTAATGACATTAGGGGAGTGTGGTGGACTAGTGTGAAAAAGGTTAATGGTTAATGTTACTTTTAGGTCATAATGGAAATGGTGATGTGAAGTTGATGTAATGATGTTATCCATGTTAATTTGTTGAGTTGCATTAGTTAGTGTCATTTTAGTTTCTTTAAAAAAAAATTTATTGGCATGTTATTTGTGGACTTTTGTGTTGATCCACTAGGTCCCTTAGCGGGGCATTACAATTGTCATGGAGATTGCACCTGGATGCCAAGTTTAAACGCTTAGCAATCTCGTGAAACATGGAAACATCTTCGAGCCTATGGGTATGCTCATAGCGAAGATGAATCTCCAGATTATGGGCTGGTTCCCTTAAGATTTTCTAATGAATAAATGTTTTTTTAAAAGGAAAATGGATAGAAGGAAATGAAGTGAATTGATAAAATTGAATTTGGAAATATGGTGATGCACCTAAAATGGAAAAGATAAGCAGATTGATTCATAAATATCTCTCATAGAAATCTGTTTTCACAACTCAAATTGAACAATTTAAACATATAAATGTTTCAAAAAAAGTCCTGATAACCTATCCTCTATGAAGGAAAAATAATTCTTTCACAACTTAAAGGGAAAGACAAACCTGTAGCACAATCTATGACCTGTGGCTAAACCTGCATATGTGTACATGCATCAATTAATGAGACATAAATTTAAAGGTTCTAAGATTTTAAACTCATTAAATTTGCATCCTAATAATTAACAAAGGAAAAAAACTTGAATCTAAGAAGGTAAAATCTTAATTGCAATAAGGAAATTGAAGGAAACACTCCAGGTAACAATATCAAGTAACCTATAAAAGCTGTTGTATATATTAATCAATTGTAAAAATGAATCACAAGCTAATCTCTTTGCATAGTGCAAAGGAAAATATCAAGAACTGAGGAAAAATACTAAGTCTTTTTCAATATATACAATAGATGGCTTCAAAGAGCCAGGAGGTGGAACTAGCAGCTAACTGAAAGTGAAAATATCTCCAAAAAATCCCTCTCATGAGAAAAGATGAAAACCCACAAAAAGGGGGCCCACAACTAATGTAAATTGGGCTCAAACAGTTGCAAACTGAGTCTGCATGATAGTCAACCCAAAAAGGCTCCTCAAAAGGCTCAAATCTAACTGAAACTGAGACTTCGAAACCCTTGTTGAACACCAATCTTGATTTTGCATGATATAGAGGTGAAGTTAACTAATCTAAGTAGATTTTAAAGTAATCAGTGAGTAATTACTTTAATATTCATTGTGAGTCTACCTAATTGCATGCACATTACATATATTTATAACCTGATTGCTTTAATATCTGTTCACATTATTAGCTGATTGCAAGAATAAAGGGGCCAACCTTGAGTTTGATTTAAAAATTTGCAAAGTTTGAATTTTTTTGCAAAGGTATTAAAACACCTAATACATGGCAATTAAATTTTTGCAAAGGTTTCTTTTAAAATCAAGGAAAAAATGCCTTATGTTGAGATTGGTCACTTAGGGTAAAGAAAACCTTAAGTGACAAAACCCGTTGCTCCTCCATATTGCATTTCATTTCACATAGCTTTCTTTGTCTGGGTGCTACTATGAAGCTTTGAACTGGAGCTCTTCGTGGAGTTTACTAGGAGTTCTCTACTAGAGATTGCATGTTATGCTATTCTTTGCACATTGGAATTTGTTTTCAATAGGAAAAGAAAAGAAATTATTCTTTATCACTGTTTAATATTTTTTTTGTGTTTTTCACCTCTCTGAAAGAAGTATGGCCGTGAATTTAGCTTGCTGTATCTACAAAAGTGTAACTTAGGCCGTGACATCTCCATTGTTGTATTCTTGGATTTTCATTCCCCCTTTCAGGGAAAATGATGAGAAGGTTGCTTTTTAATCGCTGTATATTACTCATGGTCGGCCTTGAGCCTCCATTTTGTTGTATTCACATGGCTCGAACCCTTTATTCTAGGCTGTGGCTTCATTTTGAATTTCTGGGTAAAAGAGAATACAAAAACCCTTTAAATGAATAATGAAAATAATATGCTCCTTTGTTTACTTTCATATGCTGTGTCATTCTCAAAGCTACCACTTTCATATAAGTTACTAATTTTCTTGACACTGCTACTCTATATTAAATGAACCTTTATACATATGATATCATGGAACTGCAAATTTGATCATGTATTGTAAACATTGGCTATCCCTCTTTGGCACTTTAAATCTATTTATATGATTTGACTTCCATTTAAAAGTGGCAATTATCAAATAAAAATGTACAATCATAAGGTAGCTGCTATTAATGTGACCCGTAGATGGTGTTTCCCTCAATCATGAGGTCATTGTGTTTTGACCCTCCATTGACTTACTAAAATTTGCTATATTTTTTCCTTCAAAGATACTGTGTTGATCTTTGAATATAGACTATCCATTAAACTCTTATGAAACCAATCATCTGGATCTTGTTTTTGATTGTCACTTCACTAAAAAATGATGTTATAGCTTAGGATTTTGAGAGCCTTTGTAGCTATTCTATGGTTTCAAAAGTATCTCTTTTCTTAATTTTATGTCCTTCCCTCTTCATTTGCATTTAGTGGATGTTAACACATGTTACAATGAGACTATACTTTGCTGCCCAAGACTATATAAATGTAGAATAATGGAGTCTTAATGAATCTTGAGGAAGGAAAACATCATTATCACTATGTATCTTTGTATGGACTTTGTCTTCAACATAATCATTAGTGACGGTTTAATCCTTCATTGTCCAACTGTCCTTTCCATGATTGTTCTTGATGCACTTAGCATTCAATTTCACAATGAAATGGAATTGTATTTGTTATGCACCGTTGTCCTGATGTAAAGCTAGCTTGATCTTTTAAATCTGTAACATGATCATTGTTTAATTTTTTGTTGTTGCTGTCATCTTGATGATAGTGAGCACTATGATGTTTCAAATATGCCTTTCCAAGATTGACATCATTCTTATGGGCATGTAACTTCTCAAGATTGCTTGAATATTTCATTTGTTTACACTTTTCCAGTAGAATCTATGACTATCCTTTCTTTCTAACTGTTACATTCATAGTGTGAAATGACAACATTAAATATGAATTGAAATATAATTAATGAGATAGAATGTTGGGCTCAACCCTTGTGGGAGCCTATTTTTACTCCACATGTTGTAATGTTTGAACGAGATGAACCATGGAATGAAAGATAATCTTGTACTTGCACGATGAGCAATCTAGTTAGAAAAATAATGAAAGTTATATGTCTGTTGTTGAAACATGTGATTAGATTTCATGTCCCGAGATCTAACAAAATATTTCAATGATTTGCAGGTGCACCTAGATATTGGGAATGAGAGGAGTTAAAGAGAGTAGGATCAAGCTGAAGATTGAAGGACCAACATCTCCATTAGCCCTTAAGGAAATGATAGATACAATCTCTTCTCATGTGTTTTTCTTTTCTTATCTTCAGATGTATAGTTTACATACATTGTTGTATTAATTCAATTTAGTCATTCCCATAGCTTGTGTGAGATATTTAAGCATTTTTATAATCTCAATGAATGAAACAACAAGATTGTATACATTTTCATTTTTAAAATAAATGAAATACAACTTGATATTATGCAATTTGGATAATCTCTTTCTGTTGTAAATCACCGCATAATAAGAACTAAACTCCATTTGAAACTTCAAATGCAAATGACTAGGATTAGCAGAAATTTATTGAAGTACCTTTCACCTTAGATGTAACTGAACCATAGGTTTTTGGCACTCTAGGATTTCTCTAGCTCTTCTAGGGTTTTTCACCTAAAAGGAGAGAGATAGGGCCAAAAATGATAAGGGTTCATTCAAATTAGGTTATGTATGATGTTTTCGAAGCCAAATGAAGTAAACTAAATGCAATTAAGTGATCTACATGAATGAATATGAATGCAAAAACTAAGATTTAAATTATGCTGGAAAACACATTGTGATATGTAAACAATGAACTAAATGAAGAAATAATGTAAAACAAAAAGAAATGAGATGAAACAGAGTGCACCTAATGAATCTGGAATGTTGTGGATGCTGACTAGATTTACTGAAATTTCATAGTGGGACTCATTTTCCTAGGGTGGTGAATTAGTCCTCCTACTGGTGAAAAAGTGTCAGAAACTGTTTTCTGACTGTCGGGATATGGAATATGACAAAATTTAGATTTTCAGTCTTAAGGTGGGACTCATTCACCACTGGTGACGAATCAGTCCTCTCCCAAAATTTTGAAAAATCAGGACACAACTTTGTAACACCAGATCTGGAAATCTTTGTTGTTGGGTTGCTGAAGTCAATTCTGCAGGAAACAGACAAAAAACCTTCTCCAAGCTTGAAATATGAATGAGTTGACTTGTTGAACAATCTTCAATCACCTAAATGCTTGTAAAATATACACACAAAGGTATGCAAACACACATGTAAGTGGGGAAAAATGGTTGAGGGTTAGCAAATAGGGGTTTGCCTTGGTCAAACCCCACTTTTGGTAATCAAACCCTTAATGAGACAATGAAATGAAAGAGAATGATAAACTAATAAAATGTAATAGCTATCAACTTACCAAACCCTTGATAATGAAAATCTGAAGTAATGTCAATGGATGCTCCAAAGTATTTGAATAATTGCTTGAATTGATGTTGTAAGATGCTTGAATGCTTGAGATTTGAGATGAAATGCTTGAATGAATGAGGAGATATAAAATGAGGTGAAAATCACTTATTTATATAATCTTATGCCTTAGTTACCTATTCACACCTCATCACTGGCCAACATCAAGTGATTTTGAATAAAAATCCGAAAGGAAATTTAAAAAAAATTGAATTTGGAGCCAAGGGGGACTCATTTGCTACCCATGGCGAATGGGTCCCACCTAGGACCTAAAAATGGGTGTCAGGAATTAAGTTGTATTTAATGTTGTTTGTCGGGCTTACATTAAAAAATACACTTAATTAAGACATATGAGGGCATAAAGGGACCAAATAAAGCATGAGAAAGGGATAAATAGTGAAGTTATTCCTAGAAAAGTGTGAAATCTTGTTACAAAACTTTACAACACTTTAAAATAGGACTTGATTAGTGATGAAAAGGTGATTTTTAGGTAAATTGTAATGAATAGAATCTAGAAGAATGTAGAAATGTTTTACAACACTTCACAACACCTTCACAAGACGTCATTATTTGAATTTTAGTACCTAAATATGCATGTTCAAGCCATGTTACAACATGAAATCAGAGCAAAATAGATCAAACACCATGAAACAAGACCTAAAAGGCCATGAAAATGACAAGGGGCCATTTTTATATGACACATTTAGCCCCCACTTTAGTGAGAGGATGAACTTGCTTGAAACTCACACTAATGTAGCCATGAACATCGAAAGGAGGGTTCAAATGCACTTACGTTAGCAAGATGTAATGACATTGATTAAGAGAGATGATCAAGCCCCCAGGATGAAGTTCCCATGGAAAACTAAGCATAAGAACAAAGGAACACACAAGTGTTGAAAAGAATTAGATGAAGCTTCGATCATCTGTCCAACTAGTTGTGGATTAGATCTAGGATGATTGTTTGAAAAAGAGAATGTGTACTTACTCTGGAGCCACAAAACTTCTGGCTGTCCGTGGGGTGAGAAAGCCCAAAAAGGTAAGATACATATGCTAGTTGGTATGCACTCACAAACACAAAGGTGGCTATGGGGAAAAGTCATGCTACTAGGTGGGCTTCCCGCTCAACCATATTAAAGTTATACCTTCTGATAACTTTAACAAGGCACCACAAAGAAAAATATCATGAACAAAAAGAAAGGTACCCTAGTCATGCAAGTTGCGTTATGCAAGGTGGACAAAGATGCAAAATGCAAAAATGTAAAATGTTACGTGTAAAATGTGAAAGATGTTCAAAGGAGTCTTGTCCAATTCATACAAGGTCAGTCACTTAGGGAACATTGTGTCTAATGTCTCCAAGAGAGGACCAATCAAAGAATAGTATATTCATAACTTAGGGGATGTAGTGCGCCGCATCAGGCCACCAAGAGGAATGTAGTATGCTGAGATAGATCACAATTATGAAGGAGATCACACCCAATTTCATCCACAAAGTGATGAATGCATCATATAAATGACAAGGCTACGCTAGGAACCAAGAATACAAATGAATTAATGGTAATGTATGCCCCCCACTTTAAAGGAATTGCGACACATCGTTCTGTAAGCAATTACTTTAAAGTAGTGAAGGAAAGAAAAAATAAAAAGAAAACAAGATAGGAGAGCCGGCTTGGAAATCCCTATGCCAAGTCATATGTTTCAAAGTTAGGTTGCGTCATGTCAAAGAAAATGAAAAACAAAGAAAGGGAGTTGCCCCCCAGAAAAGAACACACCAAACACATAAGGGATCTATGGATTTGGGGTCAGTATGTTTGTTGTTGCAATGTGTTTATGAAAGAGCTCAAAACTATCATCATTCCCAAAAGCATATAGAACTAGAAGAATGACACAAAGAGAGTGAAAACAAAAGAAAAATCAATTCTATTTTGGGTCAACATGGAAAATACATTGCGGTCTCGATGCCTTGCATCATCCCCAAAAGGAAAATACACGCAAAAATAAAATGAAAAAAAGTGAAAGAAAAGGAAAAGATTTTGGGTCAACATGAAGGAGACATTTCAGTCTTGATGCCTTGCGTCATCCCCAAAAGGAAAACACAAAACAAAAGTGAAAAATACAAGGACCTTTTGGGTCAACGTGGAAGAGACATAGGGTGTCTCTACACTTTGCGCCATCCCCAAAAGGAGAACACAAAACAAAAGTGAAAAATACAATGCACGATGAATAGAAGAATAGAGGGACAAATAGAAGAAGTGTGCTAAGAGAGGGAACATCAAACACACAATATGGGGGAACATGATATGAACAAAAAGGAACAAGTAATGTAAGTGCAAGTCAACCATTAACTAAGTTATTGGTTTCCCAATCTTAAATGGTTAAGCAAAAAGCGAATAACATGGTTAAGAGACAAAGGAAAATGCATTACAAGGACAAGGCTAACAACTTCTTGCCCCCCACAAAGTGTAAAGGAGAGAATGAGCCGAGGTGAGTGATGAGAAAGGATCATGCAATAATGAGAATAGGGAATTCTACAACTATGGCATGATGAAAGGGTGTTGATTGCTTTAAGGTATGACAGGGAAACAATCGGTATCAGTGAAATGATACTTATCCAGCATGTCCTTCAATTTCTGACATTCTTTTGTGCAATGTCCAAGAATACGATGATATTTTCAAAATGGTATGTTAGTCTTTCAGGCGAATAACCAACCTGTTTATAGGTGGTAAAAGTATGAGATCTTTGTTTAAAAGTAGTTGAAGTCTCCTTTCACATTCAGGTGGAGGATGTGTAGGAAACTTGAGCTTCTTTAATTTGTAAGGTCATTTTCGTTTGCTAGATTCTCCTTGTTCATGAATAGAAGGAGGAGGAGGACCCATGGGGATCCTAACATCCTTGTCATTAGAAGGGGATAATTATTTCTCATGTGGAAGGAGAATGTTTAAATTAGGAGGAGCATCCAAGATCACTGTACTAGCATCCCGAAGTCTCCTAGGTAGAAAAGGATGTCTATCAGGATGAGAAGGATCTTGGTATCCTAATCTTGCTGTGTTTGCATCGGTTGACTATTGTTCAAGAAGTTGATGGATGTCATGTTCATGCTTTGTGTCACAACCTTGTTTACTTAAGATAGTGAAGCCTTTACCATATGTTTTTGCAAGGTTTATAGGAGTGTTTGTGACTTTGTGATCATAAAAGGGTTGTGAGTGTGTTTGTTTAGAGGAACTAGGTCTACTTGAGGGAGGAACCTTAGGTCCTTCACTGATTTAAAGATGTAAATATGCAAAGTGATCAAGAGGTGCAATAGTAGGAAGATCTTGTGACTTCATGCATGGATAAAAGGCTACATTGGCTTCGAGGTTATCAAGGCAATCATTCTAGAACTTATTCATGCTATCATCGTCTTCTCCAACGATGTCTACATCATGAGGAGTTGAAGGAGCATGAGGAAGCTCATGAAGGCTATTAGGATCACATCCAAAGGCACAATTGGACATGTCTACTAATGATTTTAATGAATTGAAAAACTTATTAAAAGAAAATGCCATGATGCAAGTAAAATAAGATTCAATAAATGATTAAAAACAAAGAATCTGTAAATGAAGATATAATGCAAGAACATGAAACTGTAATGTAGGAAAATACCAGAAATGTTGTTTAAAAAGTGTAGAGGGACTGATTCACCCATGGTGGTGAATGAGTCCTAGTATGATGTTTTTGTGTGTTTTTCAGAAATTTTAAGATGATTTTAATGCTCTACAGAATGCAATCAAGGATGCAGAATGCAAATTTTTAATTTTTTCAATGAGATACAATGCAAAAATGAAATCTAAATGAAGTTTTCACTAATGCAATATAAAAAGACCTAGAATGCAAAAATAAAACAATGAATGTTGATGCAAATATAAACTAAGATGCAATGTGCAAATGAAATCAGAAATGCAAAGTGTTCAAAATTTAGGTTCACCAAAATGAACCATAGATTTTTGGCACTCTAGGATTTCTCTAACTCTTCTAGGGTTTTTCACTTGAAAGGAGAGAGATAGGGCCAAAAATGCTTAAGGTTCATTCAAATTAGGTTATGTATGATGTTTTATAAGCTAAATGAAGTAAACTAAATGACATTAAGTGATCTACATGAATGAATATGAATGTAAAAACTAAGATTTAAACTATGCTGGAAAACACACTATGATATGCAAACAATGAACTAAATGAAGAAATAATGTAAAACATAAATAAATGAGATGAAACAAAGTGCACTTGGGTAATGTTTGATGAATCTGGAATGTTGTGGATGCTGACTAGAATTACTAAAATTTCACAGTGGGACTCATTCACCTAGGGTGGCGAATTAGTCCTTCTACTGGTGAAAAAGTGTAAGAAATTGGTTTCTGACTAATGGGATCCAGAATTTGATAAAATTTAGATTTTTAGTCATAAGGTGGGACTCATTTTCCACTGGTGGCCAATCAGTCCTCTACAACACCAAATCTAGAAATATTTGTTGTCGGGTTAACACCGAAGTCAATTTTGCAGGAAATAGACAAAAAGCCTTCTCCAAGCTTGAAATATGAATGAGTTGACTTGAAGCACCTAGTTGACTTGTTGACCAATATTCAATCACCTAAATGCTTGTAAAATATACACACAAAGGTCTGCAAACACACATGTAAGTGGGGAAAATTGGTTGAGGGTTAGCAAATAGGGGTTTTCCTTGGTCAAACCCCACTTTTGGTAATCAAACCCTTAATGAGACAATGAAATGAAAGAGAATGATAAACTAATTACATGTAATAGCTATCAACTTACGAAACCCTTGATAATGAAAATCAGAAGTAATGTCAATGGATGCTCCAAAGTGCTTGAATAATTGCTTGAATTGATGTTGTAAGATGCTTGAATGCTTGAGATGTTAGATGGAATGCTTGAATAAATGAGGAGATGTAAAATGAGGGTAAAATCACTTATTTATACAATCTTGTGCCTTAGTTACTCGTTCATACCTCATCATAGGCGAACATCAAGTGATTTTGAATAAAAACCCGAAGGGAAATTTTAAATTTTTTGAATTTGGAGCCAAGGGGGACTCATTCGCCACCCATGGCGAATGGGTCCCACTTAGGACTTGAAAATGGGTGTCGGGAATTAAGTTGTACTTAATGTTGTTTTTTGGGCTTACATTCAAAAATACACTTAATTAAGACATATGAGGGCATAAAGGGACCAAATAAAGCATGAGAAAGGGATAAATAGTGAACTAGTTATGCCTAGAAAAGCATGAAATATTGTTACAAGACTTTACAACACTTCAAAATAGGACTTGATTAGTGATAAAAAGGTGATTTTTAGGTAAATTGCAATGAATAGAATCTAGAAGAATGTAGAATTTTTTTACAACACTTCACAACACCTTCACAAGACGTCATTATTTGAATTTTGGTACCTAAATATGCATGTTCAAGCTAGGTTACAACATGAAATCAGAGAAAAATAGATCAAACACCATGAAACAAGGCCTAAAAGGCCATGAAAATGACAAGGGACCATTTTTCTATGGCACAGTAACAACTGTTTCAATTCTACCAAAATGAGTTGCATGTAAAATTATGGTAACATTTTTGGCAATTTCTACTGAATGCTTGCTTGCTAAGCATGCCAAAATAGTTTCCTTAACAATCCATTGGGAATGGAGTCAAATTACGCCCTCCTCAAACTCTTGAAACCATTGTAACTTAGTTGTTTGGAACTATACAACAACAAAACAAAACCAAAAATAAACTATCATGGCTCTGTTTAAGACAAGACCAACAAACAATGCATTTGTACTTATTGAAATACAAAACAAAACTGAAATGAAATGTGCCCTGGGAACTTATTACCTGAAAGCCACTATTATACTATGTACATCTACAAACTTTGATCCTTAATAACATTGTTTGAGGTGAATCCTGTTAATAGGGATTGGCAACACCTCTCCATCCAACTTTGAGAGCTGGAATGCATTATGCTGTTCACATTCTGTGATAATGTATGGGCCATACCAAATGACATCAATTTTTGTGTGTTTACTTGGTCTGGTCTTAAGTTCATCCCACTTAAATACCAGATCTCCCTCTTTGAAATTTCTTGGGATTAATTTTCTTTCAAATCTTCTTTTCATATGAGCTTGATGAATTTCCAGGTTCCTTAATGCCTCTTTTCTTATTTATTCCAGTGCCATTAGTTGTGCAAGCCTAATTTCCATAGGTTCTTCATTAAGAAAGTCTAGTTCTTTGATCATGTTTAAGGTAGGAAGCTCAACTAAGATAGGAATTTTGGCCTCTTTGCGATAGGTTAGACAAGGTGAATTTCCTGTTGCTCTCTTAGGTGTTATCCTATCAGCCCAAAGGGATAACTTTAGTTTATCGTGCCAAGTCCTCTAATTGTCTTGGATTCTCTTCTTGATGAGCTTGATCAAATTTTTTTTAGTGGAATCTGCTTGTCCATTACCTTGAGGGTAATAGTTTGAAGAAGTATTCAAATAAATGTTGTTCTTAATTGACCAATTTGAAACTTTTAAACCTATGAATGATAATGCATTATCATAAATGATATAATTTGGAGTACCAAACCTGGAAACCAAGTCTTGATAGAAATTCAAAATAGAAGTCTCATTTTCATCCTTCAGTGCAACTTCTTTAGTCCACTTCGTAAAGTAATATGTAGCTTTAAGTATCCATTTATGTCCAACACTCGAAGGTCGGTTAATGGGACTAATGAAATCAAGTCCCCACTTGCCAAAAGTCTGCTCCACTTGAATTAGATGTAGAGGCAAGGTTGCAAGCTTCTGCTTTCCTACAAATATTGAACATTTAATACATTTTTTGACCCAAGAATGGGTGTCTTTAAATAAATCAAGCCAATAATACCCAACTCTCATTATTTTTAGAGCTATGGTTCTTGGTGAAAAATGGCCTCCATAGGGCCCATCATGAAATTCTTTCATAATTTTATCAATCTATTTTGGTTCAACACATCTGACTAAAACACCATGAAAATCCCTTTTATATAAAATTCCATCAATTACAACATAAGGGATGGCTTGGAGCCTATAATACCTTTCTTTTGACTTGTACAAACCTTTAGGAAAATCATGAGTGTGTAAATAATGGATCATTTGCTGAATTCAATTTGTTGTTGAAGCTGGAACAATAACTTGTACTTCATTATTGAGCACTGTTGCAACTTGTTCATCAGTTACTTTGCTATTTTCTTCATTACCAGCAAGCTGTTCACATAGGCCTTTTCCTCTAACAAGCTTGGTGACTTTAATATAAATGTCATAATCCATCACTTTTGTGATCCAACTTGCTCTTTTATCATTGTTGTCCTTGTTGAGTAGAAAATATTTAACTGTTGAATGAGAAACCAACAACTGTATTTTGTTATTTGAAAGCATATGCCTAAATTTCTTAAGGCTTCTTACTATAGCTAGTAAATTCTTTTCTACAAATGAATATTTCACTTCGTAATCATGGAGAACCTGGCTAAAGAAAGCCATAGGCTGCTCTAATCCTTCTTCATTTTGCTGACAAAGCATGGCTGAAATTGTATCAACACTCCCAAATGCATATAATATAAAATATTTATCAAAATTTTGGTTAATAAGAGTTGGGGCTGCTACAAGGGCCTCTTTGATATTTGTTCAAAACTCATCTGAACTTCCTTATTCCAACTAAAAGGAATGTTCTTTTTCAACATAGCTTTAAGAGGTTGCAAAAATGCTACAATGTTAGTTATGAACCTCCTTACAAAATTAATCCTGCCTAGAAAGCTTTGTAGACCTTTCTTATGTGCAGGCAGTGGTAAAGCTAGAATTGTAGTGATTCTTGTTACCTAATTTTCACCCTCAGGCTCAATCAGGCAGAATATCATGTGATCGAGGTTCGAGAGGGCCAAATGGAACATTTGCACTAGGGAAAATGTCATGAATCTGATGCCAGGTCACAGGGAGCTCAGTGAAGAAGCTTGCCTTGTTCGGGTTCGGCATGAAAATTTTCTAAGGAGAGAGTCGCCAAGACCCCAGGAATGTCACGGCGAGTGGGATTCACCTAAAGGTCCCTATCGACAAGACATTAGTCATCGTCTTGGTGACAAAAGGATATTCATTTTGGCGGAAGTTCTTTTCTTCGGAGAAAAGTCTCGGCGAATGTATCGGGTCTCGCCGACAAAGCAAAGAGATCGCCAAGAGGAGATTCCTTCGCCGTAATGTCTCGGTGAAGACATTTAGTCTCGCTGACTGAGTAAAGGGCCTCGATATGTTTTCCTTCGGCAAGAGTCTTGCTGATAACAAGATGGGCTCACCAAAAGATTTGAATCTCAGAAAGAGGTCTTGCCAAAGGCTGGTGGTCTTGTCGAAGATAAAGGAGTTCAGGGAGATGTCTTCTTGACCGGTGAAAGACAAGGAGATCTCGACGAAAGAGAGGGAGCTCGCTAAGAGGTCTCGACGACACTGGTGGGTCTTGGCGACATAGGAAGCGTCGTCGACAAGGGTCTCACCGACCAGTGAAGCCTCTTGAAACGAAAGAAGTTCACCAAAGGAAAAGGAAGTCTATAAGAAGTCTCAGCGAATGGAGGGTGTCTCAGTGACAAAAGGAGAGCTTGGGTAGACAGGAGGAGTTCGCTATGAAGTATTCCTGACTAGAAAAGTCTTGCCGAAAGAAATGAAGAGTTGGTGGAGTGAAATGCGTTCGGGGTGACATCAAGGTGTCTCGCCAACAGAAGATGAAGGGCCTCGGGGTAACATTTTGCCTTCAGTAAAACGTCTTGCCGACTCGATATAGTCTTGCCGACTAAAGAGGGAGCTTGGTAAGAGGTCTCTCCGATAACGATTGTCTTGGCGACCACGAAGGCGATATCGGTATGATCTTTTGGGCTCGCTAAGAGCTCTCAGCGACAGTTCCATATTGTGCTGATGGTTTAACAGGGTATAATCGCATTGGTGAGACACTTTCAGTGTCTCGCCGAGATGCAATTCTTTTCAGGAGTAGGCTCAACCAATCAGAGAAAGCCAAAGAAAGCTGTGGTAGTAGAACCAGGTGCTAGGAGAAGGTGATTAACATAATGAAAAGCAACATGAGCTCAGGAGCATTAAAAGTAGCTCAACTGGGAGGAATCTAAAGATGAACACGATACCAGGAAGTGAATGCGGTGGTTGCAAAAAAGATCTGCAGAAGGCTTCTCTGGGAATGTTTCTTCACCGACACACCGACATGG
Organism: Sequoia sempervirens; assembly: GCA_007258455.2. Classification (NCBI taxonomy): domain Eukaryota; kingdom Viridiplantae; phylum Streptophyta; class Pinopsida; order Cupressales; family Cupressaceae; genus Sequoia; species Sequoia sempervirens. Next base: position 237,290 of record VDFB02158581.1, on the reverse strand, counting down.
ACATCAGGGATTCAACTGAACACAACATTTAATTTTAATTAAAAAATCCGAGGATAGATCTTTCAGAGACCGATATTTTGTAAGCCCTAAAGGGCCGCGATCTTTTCTGTATATAAGGAATTTTTTTCCTTTTTGTAAAGAGTTCCAATGTATGCTCTTCTGAAGTCTGTGACCCTTTTGCAGTCCTCTCTCAGACTAGCAGGATTCTGTAACTCAATTTGGAACATAATATACAAAATCTACCTTGGTTACCATTGATGGTCCATCATTCTGCCTTCTGATTCTTGTCAAGTATAGTGCATTCTTTTTAAGTGATTCATTGAGCTACTTAGTAAAATATTCTCTTTCCTTATAGCTTTTGTTTCATGTCGTGCCTTTCTTTGCAGAAGTAGTATCATGTAGGTTACAATTTACTTAATCCTGCACATGAGCTTCTAGTTTGTGAAAATCTGCCTTTCCTTCTTGAAGGCATGTGCATGTCAAACCTGCTTGAATGTGTTATCTATAGGATCTTGTTGTGCAGTCTCATGGCTGTCACCAGTATTCAAGTGTAGCTCGATTATCTCATTGTTCTTGTTATTTCGGTGCATCACCTTAGAGTTTAATTTTCATTTTTATGCATTATCTCTCTCCCTTTTCCTTCAAAAAATCAGCAGTTTTAGGTGATACCCAAAGGAAGTCAGCCTTCTCCAGAGGTTGAACTATGCCTATAAAGAAACCCACATCTTTAGAGGTCTTCCCATGTTACACTGAGGCATTGAACATCAGGTTCGACAAGGGTGCAACTTCAGGTGATAACAATTCTTTCTAGATCAATTGTGATTTTGTGCTTTGAAACAATATGTCCATGATGCTTCAGCTCATGGACTGGAAACATAATCTTCTTTGGGTTAAATGAAACCTCGTACACTCTGCATATTTCAAATATTTTCCTTAGATGATCAAAGTGTTTGTTAGCTTTCTTTGAAAATAAACTAATATCATCTAAATAAACAAGTAAAAACTTATTTATGAGGTCTTGTAAATCTATGTCCACTGCTCTTTGAAAGGTTGTCCCTACATTGGACAAACCAAAGGGCATATTTTTGTAAGCCATGGTACCCCACTTGGTAGTAAAGGCTATTTTGAAATGGTCTTCCTCTTTTACCAAAATTTGGTTATACCCTAAATAAGCATCTAGTAATGAAAACCTTTCTGAACCTGAAACAACTTGTAAAATTTGCTCCGTTGAGGGTAGTGGGTAATGATCCTTGAGAGAGGCTTTGTTTAAATCATGGAAATAAACACACAACCTTATCTCTCCATTATTTTTCCTAATAGGTACCAAGTTAGAAACCTTGGATGTATGCTTTATCAGAAAGATAATGCTACCTTCAATCAGTTTGTTCAATTCTATTTTCATGAGATGCTTCAGCTTGGGATTTAGAGGCCTTTGCTTTTACCTCACTGGTTTTGCATTGGGATCCAAATCAATGGTGTGTTAAGCTAACTCAGGGTTAAAACCCTTTAAATCTCTATACCCTCAAGCAAAAATATCACTGAATTCATGGAAAAGCAAGAAAAAAGCTTACTATTCCTCTTTGGTACATACCTTACCAAGCTTAAGAAGCTTGTCTCTGAATATTTCAATTAGTTTATAGTGTTCTTGTTTCACTATGATGTTGGATTTATCCTTTCTAACTTGATCATCAGTGTTAAAAATTTACTTTAAGGTTACCAAAACTTTAGGAAGCTGATTAGACTTCAACTGCAAGATTTGATTGTCATATTGCTGCTCAAGCTTTTGTTGGTTTCCAGCAGAGAACTCTGCTTCTTCCATCAAAAAATTTATAATCTACTCATCACTGTCAAAAACCTTCCAACTGAAATTGTTAACTTGTACAAACGGTCTCACAACCACTTTTACATACTATTGTACCTCAACATTATGAATGTCAGTTGGAATATCAAATTATGATCCTATGGCAGCAAGTTTATCAACTTGCTTATTCTGATTTCTAGGAATAGAAAATAGATTGAAAGCACAAAATTCTTCAATTAAATCCCAAGTTATGTGCTTATACAACTTAAGAAAATCATTTTTTGTTACATTGAGATTTCTTACTTGGTTTTTTATTAACTCAGAATCACCAAATACTTGCAAACACTTAATACCTTTTTTTTTGGCCCACTCTAGGCCATGAATTAGTTCCTCGTATTCAGCAATATTGTTTGAGCAACTGAAGGGAAAGTGAAGTGCTGAATAATACCTTTCTCCATCAGGTGAAATAAACATGGCTCCTCCACTAGTACCCACTTTACTTCTTGAACCATCAAAATACAACTTCCAAAGCTGATTACCTTGCTATTTTGGCCGTTTTTCATGTTTCACTAGATTTGAACAATTACATTAGGATCCTGAATCATGTAAATGCCAAAACCTACTTCATCCATGTGACTGAAAGGATCAACCTTGTGATTCTCCGCTGCCCACTCATCTAAATTTATATTAGGTATGCCCTCAATAGGTACACTAGGGTCTAGGGTAATGGATTGATCCTCGTGCTCATGGGTAGCTAGGTTTACATTTATAGGATTTGTAACATAAGGCTCAATATGGTTTTTAGCCTATGGCTTTGATTTAACAGTCACTCTAGTGCCATATCTAGTTCTAAAAAACATATGTGACTAATCTAATGATAAATACCCACCCAACTTTGTTGTAAAATCTCTAGAAAGGAAAATGGAAAAGAAAGGTGGAAAATCAATGACATAAATATCCCGTGGGATTGAGAAGTTCCTACAAGCATGTAAGGTAAGGGGAATACTTTTAATCACTCCAACAGACTTAATGGATGTACCATCTAATTGAACTACCCTCTTTGACAATGGCTCGTAAATTAATCCTAACTTATCCACCAATTGTTTAGGCATAACAAAGCTACTTGCTCTTGAGTCAATCATGTAGTTATGTACTATATTATCACCAATAGTCAAACTGACATAAAAATGAGGTGGCTTTACCTCTTGGGTTGGCTGTTCACTCTTGTCTTTAGAACTATTTGCAAGAACTCTAGGCTGCTCTTTAGTAGATTCATGAGAAATAGAAATTCTAGCTAAAGCCTCCTGTAGTAAATCCTTTTTCCTAGGAATGTGCAATGCATCTAACGTGGAAAAGCTAACTGTGGATTTCCTCATATGATTAACAATATTAAATGCATGGAAACTAACATTTTGGGTCATTTTGGAAACAACAGCTTCAGTTTATGACTGTAAATGCTAAAATTGAGTTTTCAGCTATTCCTTGGCAGCTTGAGCTTGTCCTCTTGGTAAAATATGAATATTCTGAGCTACAGAAGGCTGAACTTTCCCTTGTTGGGCTGCATAAGTATGAACTTTATCTTTACCAGCTTGCTGTTGGTCTTTATTTGCTTGTTGCTCCTTAGAAACAACTTGTTGCCTTAAGTCAACAACCCTTTTCTTTGACCTTGTATTGGCCGCAATGGAAGTAGATGATATATTATGTCCTTGAACATGATTTACTCCACAAAATTCATTACCTTGCCAATTCATCATGACAACATCAAGATCATTATGCTACATTTGAGGATCTTGTTGATCATTATTCTCCTTGTATTTTTAGAAGTAGCATAGTTTCTTTTTACCATAAGGGCCTGATTGACCACTCCGTTCATGCACGCAGCCTAGTTATGAGGCCTATTACATGGATAGCACCACACATAATCTTGTGCCATAGTGTTCTGCATAGCTACAAGCTCTTTTGAAGAGTTAGCAACATTTTGATTATATGGCTAATTAGGCCTAACATTGAAACTTCTTCTCTGTCCTTGGTAGTCAGCCTGATAAGGTGTTCTATTTGATTGAAATGGTGCTTGGTAAGGTATGAAATTATGACCTTGTTGTTTTTGAAGCCTTACTAAGTCATTGCTAACAGTTTGCAACAATTTTTCCATTTCTTGTTGGGTACCCCTACGCTCTTGTAAATATGAATTTTCTAGAATAACATTATTTTGAACAACTGCTTGATATCCTAATGCTAGAACAATAGGAAATGGGGCAATATGAGGTATTTGGATAGGCATTAAAGGCTGAATATCAGGGAAAATAGGCATAGGAGGCCTTGGTGCAATTTTACCATCGTGAATAAGATTGTTCTCAGCTCTAATAGCTATCTCAAACACCGCAGGTAATGTAACTCCACCCATAGATTGGATCATTATAACAATATCACTATTTAATGCTTTGAGATAATATAAGAATGCATGATTAGGTGAAGGTCTTACCTTTGCTGGGATTCTATTCCAACTTCTTTGAAATTGAAAATTGAAATTAGTCATCTACTCATGTGGAGCTCTTTTAATGGTTGTCATCTTCCTAACAAGGGATTAATGATTTGACTTATTTGAAAATTTCCTATTAAACCTATCTCCCAAATCATCCCATGTTGTAATGGAATTAATAGGTAATCCTTTGAACCACTGGAGTGCTTTTACTTTGAGTGATGCCACCAAAAGTCTTAATGCCACATTCTATTGTGTAACATGATGAACTCTACAAAGTGAAGATACATCCCTTATATGCTCTACTAGTGTAGTTTGATCCTCACTAGTGAAAATAGGCAAACTTTTGTGAGTGCAACCATTGGTATGTCATCGTGCTGCTGCAAATTCAATGGGCTGCCCCCATTGAATGGTACTGAATGGTACAAACGCATGTGATCTAGACATCATAGCTACTTGAAATCTTGGATTTGGTACTTGAAGTATCAGTATACGACATGCTAAAAAAATTGGTGCTAAGCTTGCAAACCTGAGACTAGGAGGTGGAGAATGAGATCTTGGTGTTGAATAAGATCTAGATCTCCTCAATCTCCTTCTTGCTGTTCTACCTTTTATCTTGGGTGATGAAAGCTGTAGGTATTCAAAGGGATCAAAACTTCCTCTTGTCTGAATTCTTTTCATGTGTTGCTGGTTGTACATTAAAACAAAAAAAATGGAGTCGCCAAATAAAAATTTAAACCTGACAGGTAAATCACTACTGTATATTTGAGAACAATAGCTTGAAAACTTTGAATTCTTTCTTTGAAGTGAGCTTCAAAGTCTCACCAGGTGTACCAAAAACTATTGTCATGGAGATTGCACCTGGATGCCAAGTATAAATGCTTAGCAATCTTGTGAAACATGGAACTTCTTCGAGCCTGTGGGTATGCTCATAGCAAAGATGAATCTCCAGACTATGGGCTGTTTCACTTAATATTTTCTAATGAATAACTATTTTTTTAAAAGGAAAAGGGATAGAATTAAATGAAGTGAAATGATAAAACTGAATTTGGAAATATGGTGATGCACCTAAAATAGAAAAGTTGAGAAACTTGATTCACAAATATCTCTCATAGAAATCTGTTTTCACAACTCAAACTAAATAGTTTAAACCCATAAATATTTCACAAAATGGCCTAATAATCTATCCTCTATGAAGGAAAAATAATTCTTTCACAACCTAAAGGGAAAGATAAATTTGTAGCACAATCTATGGCCTGTGGCTAAACCTGCATCTGTGTACATGCATCCATTAATGAAACATAAATTTAAAGGTTCTAAGATTTAAAACTCATTAAATTTGCATCCTAATCATTAACAGAGGCAAAACACCTAAATCTGAGAAGGTAAACTCTTAATTGCAATAAGAAAATTGAAGGAAAGATTGCAAATAACAATATCAAGTAACTTGTAAAAGCTACTGTATATATTAATCAACTGTAAAAATGAGTTACAAGCTATTCTCTCTTTGCAGAATGCAAAGGCAAATATCAAGAACCAAGGAAAAAGACTGTCTTTTTCAATATATACAATAGATGGCTTCAAAGAGCCAGGAGGTGGAACTAGCAGCTAACTGAAAGTGAAAATATCTCCAAAAAATCCTTCTCACGAGCAAAGATGAAAACCCATGAAAAGGGGCCCCACAACTAATGTAAATTGGGCTCGAATAGTTGCAAATTGAGTTTGCATGAAAGTCAACCCAAAAAGGCTCCTCAAAAGACTCAAATTTGACTGAAACTAAGACTTCGAAACCCTTGTTGAACTCCACTCTTGATTTTGCATGATATAGAGGTGAAGTTAGGTAATCTAAGCAGATTTAAAGTAATCAGTGAACAATTACTTTAATATGCGTTGTGAGTCTACCTAATTGCATGTGCATTACATATATTAAAGCAGTTTATAACCTAATTGCTTTAATATCTATTTATATTATTAGCTAATTGCAAGAATAAAGGGGCCAACCTTGAGTTTGATTTAAAACTTTGAAAAGTTTGAAAAAATATGTAAAAGGTATTAAAATACCTAATACATGGCAATGCAATTTATGCAAAGGTTTCTTTTAAAATCAAGGAAAAAATGCCTTATGTTGAGATCGGCCACTTACGATAAATAAAAACCTAAGTGACAAAATCCGCGGCTCCTCCATATCGCATTTCATTTCACTCAACATTCTTTGTTTGGGCACCGCTATGAAGCTTTGAACTAGAGCTCTTCGTAGAGTTTACTAGGAGTTCTCTATTGGAGATTGTGTGGTATGCTATTCTTTGCACATTGGACTTTGTTTTCAATAAGAAAAGAAAATAAATTATTGTCTATCTCTGTATAATATTTTTTCTATGTTTTTCACCTCTCTGAAAGAAGTATGGCCACAAATTTAGCTTATTGTATGTGCAAAAGTGTAACTCAGGTCGTGGCATCTCCATTGCTATATTCTTGGATTTTTGTTCCTCCTTTTAGGAAAAATGATGAGAAAGTTGCTTTAATTGCTGTATATTACTCATGGTTGGCCTTGAGCCTCCATTTTGTTGTATTCACTTGGCTTGATCCCTTTATCCTTTACATTTTATGAGGGTTTGATTCGAAACCCTAGCTTTATCCTTCTCTTTCTGGGTTTTATTTATTTCTTTTGTAACAGGATGTGTCTTTTGTATTTGAAATGAAGGTTTTGAGGGAAAACCTCCTTCCACATTATGTTGGGATAAGACAAGAGAGATTTTCTCTTCTTTCTTTTTCCAGGCCACGACTTCTTCTTTGTGTTTTTCCTCTTTACTGAAAATAAAAGATTAAATAAACTTTTTTCTCTTACTAGTTTTGACTACCTCTCATGCTTTCCATTTAAGGCCATGGCCACGACTTTGTATCTCTGTTTAAGATTGTATTAAGTATTCTTCCTTCAAGGAATGCTTCTATTGCTTCTTCTTTCACTGAGATTTTGAACCCTGCTCTGTATATTCTCGAACCATCCTCTATAGCATTCTGAAATGTCATGAAATGAACCAAATGAAACATCAAACACATGGATGAACAACAATAGGATGAATGTTGTACAAACTAGCTATCTCCATTGGAGGCATAACATGACATGAAATGAACATTTTTCCATTCAAACTCCTACTAAAAGTGTGAGGCACCTTATCATTGAGGATTTGATTGCTGATTCTGAGACATTATAAAGTGGAAAAATTTCTTTTTTTGAAGATAACACTTGTTACTTGTGACTAAAAACACCGCTCATGTACATGAAGGAAGCAAAATCCTGTTAACCTATTAGTTGCAAATAATCCTTCACTGTGAACCATGCTCTTGCAATATGCCATATTTTTTTAATGGGTTCATGACAAATTTATTATGATGTTAGCTCATTGTACTTCTACTAGTTCACTATCAAATTCCTCATGCTTTACCTATACAATGAAGCTCATATGCCCCTCTATTTACTTTCATATGTTGTGTCATTCTCAAAGCTACCGCTTGCATATAGGTTACTAATTGTCTTGACACTGCTGCTCTATATTGAATGAACCTTTATACATATGATATCATGGAACTGTGAATTTGATCATGTATTGTAAACATTGGCTATGCCCCTTTGGCAGTTTAAATCCGTTTATATGATTTGATTGCCATTTAAAAGTGGCAATTATCAAATGAAAATGTACAATCATAAGGTAGTTGCTATTAAGGTGACCTATAGATGGTGTTGCGCTCAATTATGAGGTCACTATGTTTTGAACCTCCATTGACTTATGAAAATCTTCTATATCCTTTCCTTCTACTATGTTGAGCTTTGAATATAGGCTATCCATTAAAATCTTATGAAACCAATCATGATCCAGATCTTTATTTTGATTGTCACTTCAGTAAAGAATGATGTTATAGCTTAGGCTTTTGAGAGCCTTTGTAGCTGTTCTATGGTCTCAAAAGTATCTCTTTTCTTAATTTGATGTCCTTCCATCTTCATTTGCATTTAGTGGATGTTGAAACATGTTACATTGAGACTATACTCTGCTGCCCAGGACTATATAAGTGTAGGATAATGGAGTCTTAATGAATCTTGAGGAAGGAAAAAATCATTATCAATATGTTTCTTTGTATGGAATTTGTCTTCAACATAATCATTAGTGACTATTTAAGCCTTCATTGTCTAACTATCCTTGCCATGATTGTTCTTGTTGCTCTTGGCATTAAATTTCACAATGAAATGGAATTGTATTTGTTATGCACCATTGTCCTCTTGTAAAGCTAGCTTGATCTTTTAAATCTATCACATGATCATTGTTTAATTGTTTTTGTTGTGTCCTCTTGATGATAGTGGGAACTATGATGTTTCTCAAGATTGCTTGAATATTTCATTTGTTTACACTTTTCCTATAGACTCCATGACTTTCCTTTCTTTCTAACTGTTACATTCATAATCTGAAATGACAACATTAAATATGAACTGTAATAGAATTACCGAGACAACATGCTGGGCTCAACCCTTTTGGGAGCCCATTTTTACTGTACATGCTATAATGTTTGAACGAGCTGAAACTATACCTACACAATAAGTAAGATAGTTAGAAAAATAATGAAGTTCAATGCTCTTTCTGATGATTTGGCTCTCATTCGATGATCTGATTTGGCTCTTTTGCATTTATTTGATATTGGCTCAATTGATTTAATGCATCATAGCTGTAAGTTATATGTTTGTTGATGAAACATGTGATTAGATTTCATGTCTCGAGCTCTAAAAAAATATTTCAATCATCTGTAGGTGCACCCGGATATTGGGAATGAGAGGAGCTGAAGATAGGAGGATCAAGCTGAAGATTGAAGGACCAAAATCTACATCAACTCTTAAGGAAATGATGGATATGATCTCTTCTCATGTGTTTTTCTTTACTTATCTTCAGATGTATAGTTTACATACATTGTTGTATTAATTCAATTCAGTCATTCCCATGGCTTGTGTGGGATATTTAAGCTCTAATCTCAATGAATGAAATAGAAACATTGTATACATTTTCATTTTCAAAATTAATATAATACAACAATATTATGCAATTTGACTGATCTCTTTCTATTATAAATCACTGCATAATAAGAATTGAACTCCAGTTGGAACTTCAAATGGAAATGACTAGGATTATAATTTTTTTATTGAAGTACCTTTCATCTTAGATGTAACAACTATTTCAGCTCTACCAAAATGAGCTTTAGGTGAAATTTTGGTAACACTCCCCTTGAGAGGTAGCCACTAACATTAGTCCAAACCAAGGAATGAATCTTGAAATCCATTGAACCAATGCATCTCCTATGCATCTAGTTCAAAGAAGGAGGATAAATAACCCCCAGCTTCTCTCATAGATACTCAAATTTATCCTTAGAAAGAGCCTTAGTGAACATATCAACAACTTGATCCTTTGTAGGCACATATTCAAGCTTAAATTATTTCTCTACAACCTTCTCTCTCAGAAAGTGATACTAGATTGAGATATGTTTTTTCCTTGAATGCATTACCAAATTATTTGAAATATTGATAGCACTTGTATTATCACAGAAGACAAAAATTGGTTCATTATATACCACCCTAATGTCCTTCAATGTTTGCCTCATCCAAAAAACTTGTGTGCAACAACATGCTATTGCAATGTATTATGCCTCTATAGTAGATAAGGACACTGAATCTTGTTTCTTGCTTAGCCATGACACCAATCTATATCCAAGAAAGAATATACCACCACTTGTACTTTTCCTATCATCCACAAAACCAACCCAATCCGCATTTGTGTAAGCACTCAGAGTAAAATAATTATCCTTTGGATACCACAAGCCATGATCCAAAGTTCCCTTCAAGTATCTAAATATCCTCTTCACTGCTACAACATGCGACTCTCTAGGATCTTCTTGAAATCTAGCCACAAGAAAAATCACATGCATGATATCCAGTCTAGTAGCAGTTAGATATAGCAGTCCACCAATCATTGATCTATACTTGTTATGATCAACTTTAGGAGATTCATCATTCTTTCTCATCTTGCAACTAGTAATCATAGGAGTACACACTGGTTTAGAATCTTCCATTCCAAACTTCTTCAACATTTCCTTGACATACTTTGATTGTGAAATGAAAATATCTTTATTTGTCTGATTTATTTGTAATCCAAGGAAGAAATTCATCTCCCCAAACATAGACATTTCAATCTCTTTCTATATTTCTTTTGCAAACTTCTTACACATAGCTTCATTGCCTTCAAAAATTATGTCATCAACATATAAAACCACAATCAATATTTGATCTTTTTAAACTTTAAAGTAAAGATTGCTATATGTGTTACCTTTATTGAATCCAACCTTGCATACCAAGATCTAGGAGTTTGCTTTAATCCATATAATGCCTTCTTGAATATGAAAACCATACCTGGTTTGTTTGATAACTGAAATCCTTTCAGTTGTTCTATGTATACCTGCTCTTCCAATTCTCCATTCAAGACAAAAAACTTCACATCTATTGGATAAAATTTGAAATCCTTATGTGCCGTAAATGCCAAAAGCATCTCGATAGCTTCCATTCTTTCCACTCGAGCAAATGTCTCCTCAAAATCTATTTATTCAACTTGTGAGTAGCCTTTACACACAATCCTTTCCTTGTCCTTTACCACTTCTCCATTTTAATTTAGATTGTTTCTAAATGCCCACTTGGTTTCAATTACATTTTTTTTTGTTGGTCTTGGGACAAGTTCCCAAGTTTGATTCTTCTCAATCTGCAATAGTTCTTATTTCATAGCTTTGATCCAGTATTCATCCTTGCATGCCTCAATCACTATTTTAGGTTCAACTTCAGAAAGTAAACATAGATTTAACTATTCTTCATCAAATTTCCTTCTTGTCAATACACCTTTTCTCTTATCTCCAATGAGCAGATCTCCAAAATGATTCTTCTACACATACTTAGGAGTTTTAGGAGTCTTTTTTGGAGCTTCTTCCTCTTCAATATGCACTTCTCTTTCTTTTTATTCATCTCTACAAGAAGAATCATTTGATTCACATCCATATATCATTATTGAATTCTTCTATACATCTTCATCAACCTTGACACTTGCAATCTCAATGATCTTTCTAAATCTCTTGTTGTAGCATCAGTAGGATTTTATTCTAGTAGAATATCGAAGGAAGATATCTTCATTAGACCTTGCATCAAACTTTCCTAAGTTATCTTCATCTCTTCTGATATAAAATTTTCTTCCAAGCACTCTGAAGTACTTGACATAGGAATCCTTCCATACATAGCTCATAGGGAGTCTTTGTACTATTTTCTCTTGCTTGAACTCTATTAAGTATATAAATAGTAGTATGAGTTGCTTCTCTCCAGTAGACTTTTGGTAGATTTTACTATTTCATCTTTTCTCTTGCAACTTCTTGAACAGTCCTATTCTTTCTTTCAACTACTCCATTTTACTAAGGAGTCCTAGGGGTAGACACCTGCCTCTTTATGCCATGATTCTCACAAAATATGTTAAACTCATTGGAGGTGAATTCTCCACCTCTATCACACCTTAAAAATTTGATTTTTATATCCATTGCATTTTCAACTATAAATTTGAATGCTTTAAAAATTTCTAGACCTTCTCATTTTTCTTTGAGAAAAGTAACCCATGTCATTCTAGAATAATCATCAATTAATAGCATGGAATATCTATCACCTTGAAGACTTCTTACTCTTGTAGGACCAAAAAGATCTATATGCACCAATTCTAATAGTCTGGTAGTAGATTATTCTTTGAATTTGAAGCTTCTTCTTGCTTGCTTTCCAATTTGACACCCTTACAAACAACATTGATAGGCTTTGAAGTCTTTGGCAGATCTCTTACAACTTGAACTGAATTTATCCTCACTAGGCTATGAAAATTTATGTGACACATCCTCGTATGCCATAATCAACTTTCATTATTATAAGTCATAAATTAGTGATCATTAGCGCTTGTAAGCTGATAAACATTTCCATCTGTCCTTCTTCCAACAAGAACCACAATTTTGGATCCTTTTCTAGTCTCACATCCATTATCCTGAAACATAAGATTGTATCCTTTTCTACACATTTGTCCAACACTCAAGTGGTTATGCCTTAAACCCTTAACATAGTAAACATCATCAGTATTATGCTTTCGATCAAAACTAATATAACCTTTTCCACATATCTTAGTAGAAGTATCATCACCAAATATCACACATCCTCCATCATATTTTTCAAGTTTAACAAAATTACTTGTCACTGGTCATATGATTAGAGGATCCACTGTCAATTATCCAGTAGTTATTCTCTTGTCTAGCATGAAAAGCAGATACCAAAGTACCTTCAGTATTAGTAACTTGCTTTTGAAGTACTTTCCTTCACACATATAGTTCCCTATACCAAATAGTTCCTACTCTTGTGAGCACTTTCCATGTCAACATCCAAGTAATCCAACAATAAAAAATAGGTTCTTCTATTCTCATATCTATTATATTCATTTTACCTTTTAATTATATCATATCAAGTTTCATAGTTGCTAATGCATGCCATAGTCCATATCTTAATATAGTAAAAATAACCTAGTTTAAGTAGAACACTTTGGTAGTCTATTGAAAATAATAAACAAATCAATTTAGTTAATCATTTCTTTTAATATGATTATCTTGCTACTATTTTTGTTTAGTTTAAAATAAATAGTAGTCTATTTTCAACATAGTTGTAGAAATAGGGTAAAAAGTGGTTGTGTGAATGAAATTCATGTTAAGTGTGAATGAAATTACAATAAAATTATGAAAAACACAAAATAAAATAAACACTCAAGATAAGGCATATAAAGCTCAAACCAACATAGAATTGGATTAAAACGAACTATGTCGAGCCTCTTGTTGAGTAGATTTCCAAAGATTATCGATTATTGTACTCACAAAATTTTGGAAACATAATGGTGCTCCAATAAAAAATGAGGGAGATAGAGATAAAGTGGCTAAGTGTTTGATAAATAGGTTTTGAGGAAAATGGATGAAGGGCTAGGATTAGATCATGGGATTAAGGGTTGAGATGAGAGGTGATATCTCAACTCATGAGATTGTTCCAAGTGGAAAATTGTGATGAGTTGAGAGGGATAAGGGTACTATGAGGGGATAAGGCCCACATGACATGGTACCAAGGCCATGTCACATGCACGAAGGGCCATGTGCATGATGTGATGGTGAGGGTTGAACTAATTGATCATGGATTAAGTTTGTGCAACCACTTAGGGGGATATTAGGATAATATTATGATTTAATGAAAAGAGGTTGAAGGATGTGACATATAGAGGGTAATTAAATAAATAGATTATTTATTTAATTCTTTGAGGAAAGGGATAAGGGATGGGGGTAAATAATTAAAGGTAATTATTTACTTTAGTCTAGGACCTAGGGATAATAGAAGAAATATATTAAAACAAAGGTTGATATAATTAAATATTAATTAAATAATAAAGTATTATTTAATTAATATAGATGATAGGAAATTGGTCTAATTAGGGGCAAATTGACCAAATGTGGTAAATTGTAGGTGTCTACAGTGGTTACTTAAATAAAATATTCACAATATATTATACCTTTTACACCTTATCTTTGTTTCAAGAAACCATGAAATCAATATATATCTTATGCATTTCATTCTTGCTATCTTTCTATTTTTGGCCCTATATTTGTTATAGTTTTAAATTTTAAAATTGTAATATTAATTTCTACCCAAAATAGGAATATTCTACAATAGGATGGACTATACCATAATTTTAGACATGAAGCTATAACTAATTTTGATAGAATTTTTTTTGATTCTTGTCTATAGATTCTTTCTATTTTCATTTATTCTTAAAATTTATGCTATTTTTCTTTCTATTATTTATTTTCTAGATCCAATTAGCCATATTCCCTTGAATATTTCTTTCTCTTCTATTTATCTTAAGTGAAGTATTCATTTTAAGCAAACCATGGACTTTTATCATGAAGACATGCCACTTTCCTCCTCCCCCTTTGATATACCCACTTCCATTCCTACCTCATTGTCTAACCCATAAAACATTCCCTCAATTAACCTACTACTAAGGAGAATTTCAGTCATGAGGGTACCATATCTAAATTTTATTCCATCACCCAATGTAACATTGAATACTAAATTTATATATTTTAGTGCTACTTGGCTAATGGCACCTCTTATGTTGATATGCATTTCCTTTTAGGTTTCTTGGGAAATATCCTAATGAATTTATTAGGGTATCAAAATATTATAATGTTTAAATACATAGTTCATGCCCATGACCATCTCAAACCTACTATCTCTACCATTGCATCTGTTCTAGCTACTTATGCTATTTGACCAAAATTCACTCAAACCTCTACAAATCTCTTCCCATCATACCTATATCCTTACCCCACCATTTATACCTCTCTCTCTATCCCATGCTTTAGATATAATTTTTTCCCCAACCAATCCCATATCCTCATACACATATATACCCCTTACAACCTCTCCATTTATCTCACCCTATTACCTCCCCTTTATTTATCTTTGCCAACTCTTCCTTTCCTAGCCTAATTTTACTCTCACCCTTTTCCACCATCTCATCACACCATGATGATATCAACACCTCTTACCATTTCTCTCCCCACCCCTCATTAATCATGTCTTAAATTAGTTAGTTCAACACATGGAAGTAATAAACCACCAATTATCTATTCTCCCATCTTATTTTACCCAAGTAGGGCCAATTTTTGACCCTCACCAAACCCCTCTATCTAGATATCCCATCCCACCAATTCTCACAATTGTTTGTCACAACTCTTTTTGAATGATACAATGGGAAAGGGGAACCTCAAACCCAAAATGAATCTTTCATGGTCACATGTATTTATTATAGATTTAGTGACTATGTTTTCAAATATTTCTATCATTCCCTTAATAAAAAGCATTAGAGTGATTTTATTCCCTACCTATCCATTTGATTCATTCCTTTTACTAGCTTTCTCATCTCTTTATGAAAAAATTCTAGGTCAAAATAGGCTTATAGGCTAGTTTCATATATTTTCTATATGAGTGAAAGGTGATTGAGTTTATCTTGCACGATAAATTATTTTTTGGAAAAATGTGTCTCAACCTTGCAATTACGTAAGGTTTACTATTGATAGGTAAGTGCAGGGGGTTTTGGTCCAGGGTCACGTTCCCAAATGAGGGCTCCAGGGCAGTGCCCCCAAAAGCTAAATTTTATGTATATTTTATTATTGTAAATATGGACTGTTCATCATTAGGTCCCAAATCTAACGATCAGTATTTTTTTCGCTTGAATTTCCCTAGAAGACCCTATTTTATGAGGGAATTGTATTACAACTATGTGTCATGATGTATTTTGAGAGTCTGATAGCTGTAGTGTTGCCTCTAGATCTCTGGTTGGTGATAATCCCATGAGTAGCTTTCTCTACAAGTATATTGTAATCTTCATGATTTTTGAATAATATATTGGTTGGCTTTTGGAGTATGGGGTTTTTCTCTCGAAATGGTTTTCCCCACATAAATCACTGTGTTGTGGTTTGCATACCATTTATGTTTATTTCTATTTAAGTTTCTGTAATTGTTCTAAATATTTGTAAAGTTTTGCATTATCCTCCTCTCAAGATTAGTGTAGGAAGTTGTTTTGCTACCTTAGCTTCCTTACAAGTGGTATCAAAGCTTGACCGCCTTTGGTTTCAGTTGTGGGTTGTTGGGTTTTTTGAACTAATCTAGATTTGAGTGGGAGCTTGTGTAGAAGATACTTTGTGATCTTGTTGCAAGAATTTTTAGATGGAAAGTTCATCAGGGAGAATAGAGGTGGATAATTTTCTTGGAAATAATTTTGAAATGTGGAAGCTAAAGATGGAGGATCTGTTGATAGATCAAGATCTATGGGATGCTGTTGATGAAAATGTTTCAAGGCTTGTAGATCCTATTTTGGCTGCTCAATATGATGTTATGGGCCATAAAGCCAAGGGTCTATTATTCTTGGAATATTTTTTTTTAGTCAATGTCCATGAAGAGACCTTTGCACAAAAATTATGGAAGAAACTTGGTGAGATGTATCAAGCCAAATATTTAGTGAACAAGATTTTATTGAAGAATAAATTGTATTCCTTGAGAATGGAAAAGGGTGGAAAAATTATAGACCACTTGGAAGAATTCAATATGTTGGTGTCAAAATGGATGAGGAGAAGAAATGTTAGATATTGCTTTATTCTTTGCTTGATTCGTTGGATTCTCTTGTTATGGCTATTAGGAATACTTTTGTTATATTGAAGATTGAAGATGTGGTGGGTTATTTACTTTGTAAAGAGATGAGGAGGAAGGTATCCATCAATTCCAAGGAGGCCCTAAATATTTGTGGAAGACCTAAGGAAAAAGGAAAGAAGAATGAATAGTGTGATAAATCCAAGTCCAAGGGAAGATCCAAATCTCTTGGAAAGTCCAAATTTATTTGATGGAACTATGGTAAGCTTGGAAATATTCATAAGGACTACAAAGAAGAAAATAATAAGAAAAATAAGAGATTTGATTCATATTCTGAGTTCGAGAAGAAAGATGGTGATGCATTCATTTCAACTTTGGCAACTCGTGCAAGTAATGATGCATGGTTAATGGAATTAGGCACATCTTTCCATATGACCTTTAATAGAGATTGGTTTTTTGAATATGAAGAATTTGATGGATGTAAGGTGTACTTGGGTGACGATTCTTATTTAAATATTGTTGGCTATGGTAAAGTTAGAATCAGGTTTCCTTATGGTAGAATACAAAGGATTAATGGTGTGTTGCATATCCCTAGATTAGCACAAAATTTGTTATCTATGAGAAAACTAATATATGTAGGTGTGCAGGTAGTATTTTTTGATGTAGGATGTAAGATGGTTAGAGTTTATATGGTGATTGATAGAGGTATAAGATATGACACATTGTATAAAATTGATGCATGCATTGTTTAGTGAAATAGTACTTCTATGAAAAGCAATTCTATGGAAGAGGTGAGGGTTTCATCTTCAGTAGATGGTCATGGCTTTGGGTACCTATTGTGTGGTCTCACAACATGCCCCAAGACTGAAAAGACTTGGGGACCCAAGTGAAAAATATAACTCTTATGGTAGGAGCTAACAAATTGGAAGATCATCAGAAGTGAAGAAAGGAAGAGAAATCTTTGATAATAAGAAAGTACTTCGTATTGTAAGTGTTTCGTGCATCAGATACCGAGTACTGGAAACAAAGAAAAGGTAAAAGGTAATGTGAAGTTTAAGTGAAAGAATTTGGTTCGGTATGAAGTAGTCTGATATGAAGTTTTCCGGTAAGGAGTCCAGTATAGTGGAGTTCTGGTATAACCAAGGTGCGGGAAAGTAAGTGGGTAAAGCTGAATACCGGGTATTGAGTATCGGGTTGCAATATGAAATGTAATGTTAAAATTTTAAATTTTTCTAATGATCCCGATGATTTGATATATGTACAAGAATTTATTATATGCTTTTTGAAAGGCATGCTAATTATGATATTTTTGTACTAACATTTGAATAATGGTTTTATTTACATGAGATGTTATAATGTTTTTTTTAAAGGGATTTAATATATGGAATTTGTGATTGTAGGAGATATCGATTGTGATGCAAAGTTCGGGCATGGATGGCCAGAAAAACTTGAATCATGGAAGGAATAATTTTTAGTTTAGTTCGATCACTCTAGGAGGTGATAATGTAGATGGCTTTAAGTCCACCAAAATGCTGGGGATCTCAGTATTTCACATGCGGTGGAAACAAATGCCAATCTTTGGGAGATCCCATTCTCGAGAGTGACAGAATCGGAGCCAAGCGAAGTGTAGGGGGAAAAAATTCCTCCTTATCATTTTTAATATATGAGAAGCCCCTACATATTATCATGATGCGAAGTATCATCTTGGCAAAGATTCCAGATGAAAAAGTAGAACCTGAAGAGCTTCAACGAGTAATTGGAGTTGACTTCCATTGACTTCAATTGCAATTCTCCTATTGGTCACAATATTCCACGTGCCTTGATGAGATTGGTCCCTTAGATTTCCTCTCATGTAGTTGTCTTATCCTATCTAAGCCTTGTGTTCTATAAAAGGCTAGAGGATGCTTCATTTTTATTTTAAATTCAGAATTTGTGGATTTTGGAGGAGCATAAACTTTTTTTTAAGTTTTGTTCTTTTTTCCTATTTTCTGAACCATTTCAGCATAAAACTTTGTATGCATGTAGAAATAAATTGATATCAGAGCTTTATGGATAGCTACCTATCTCAGTATCTTTTGTAGCTGGTTTTGTAAGTTCGGTTGAACAAGACTGTATGCTGCGCTGTTTAAGGGTGCATACAGAACCTACTCGGTGTCCATAAACAAAACCCTCTCTTTAAAAGATTTCACTGTTTTATACATAGCTGTGAAGCAATCTGGTGAAATATAAAGTGGTTTTCTCTATTTTAATTAATTCTTTGGGGCATCCATGGAGAATAACCAGGAGAAACTTTTATTTTTCAGTATTTTTTATATACTTTTTTTTAGAATAGATGTTTAATATTTGAAAATGTTCCAAAAAATTAAATGAATGGAAGGAATTTTGTTGAAAATATTTTATTTTCCATGAAGTTGTTGAATGCTTAATGCTAAATCTACTTAAGTGATAGCAAGGAATTTGTGATATTTCATGAAATGTTATGGAAAATATTTTGGTTTCATGATGTTCGAGCTTATCACTTCAATTTAGGGTGTTATCTAAAATTTTCAAAGACCAACCATAGTACCTTTGAGATTAATAACAATATCACATCATTACCCAAGAGCAACCCTAGTGCAACCATGACCTGGTTATCGAAGACTTGGGATTGAACAAAAGCCAATCCTTATCCCATGAATGTAGAATTTCCCTTTAGGTTGTATTTTTTCCATATCTTTCAAGAAGGACAGGCTCTTCACGGTCTTGTCTATGGAGATTTTATTCGACCTATTTTCTGTGAGTGAAATTTTTGTCAACAGTACCCAAGGGTGCTCTTTCTTCTAAATCAAATTTACCTATAAAAAAAACTATGTTATGGCATTAGAGACTTGGCCACATTGGAGAAAAGGGTCTAAAGACCTTGAAAAATAAAAACCTTGTTGAAGGGTTGTCTAATTTTAATCTTGAATTTGATTTCTATGAGCATTGCATTTGTGGAAAATGAAACATTACTCAAGTTATCATAAATATTGTGGTGTATTGGATCTTATCCATTTTGTTATGTTTGGTATTATAGATGTTCCTTCAATTGGAAAATCCAAATATTGTTGAATGCATAAGACAATTGAGAGGGGGTGGTGAATCAGTTGTACTCTAAAACATCAAAACCCTCATTAACATTTACATCTGCATTATTCCTTAAACCTCTATCATGCATTAGTATAATTTAAACATGAGAAATAATAATGAAAACATATCCAAGCACATGAGAACACAAAATTTACGTGGAAGATCCAAGAAGAGAAAATCCATGGTGAGGATTAGCTCACAATATAAAGTAATTACAACACCAAATACAATAGGCTCACTGCCCAAAAGAAAAGAAGGGTTCACTTCCAATGGCTCATTTCCAAATTAGAAAGAAGAAGAAAGAAGATTGTTACAATGAGAAATCCATCTCAGAGAAATAGAAAATTTCCATCACTGCTTCACTAGACCATTCACACTCTCTTTGTATAATGTAGACACCTTCTACTCACTGCTTCTAG
This sequence comes from Sequoia sempervirens, assembly GCA_007258455.2. Classification (NCBI taxonomy): domain Eukaryota; kingdom Viridiplantae; phylum Streptophyta; class Pinopsida; order Cupressales; family Cupressaceae; genus Sequoia; species Sequoia sempervirens. The sequence goes on along the minus strand of VDFB02158581.1, from coordinate 217,203 downwards.
TAGTCTTAGGCATTAAATCTCACACTGAATTTCAAAATTTTTCACTTCACATCTCTACTCTTCGCATCACACACTTCACTACATGATTCTGCATCAAATCAACACTTATAAATACCATCCTCAACCTTGAAATCAATTCAAAAGGTCAGCTAAGCACCTCAATCATGCAAATTCAAATTAGGTCAGCACTAAGCATTCCCATGGTGGAAAGGAATGAAAGTGGACCACACAAAACCTTAACTCAAACCAAAATACACTCATACATTCCATGCCAAAATTCTATAAACACCGAAGCATATCCACAATTAATGAAAACACCCAAGGTCGATCGAACTTGTGTTAACACCATTAAACAATTAAGTGCACACTTCCTTTGATCCAAAGATGACTCACAAACCACACACAACACTTAAACAAATCATGGAATATTCCATCAACACCCTAAAATCCAAAAAATCCTTCGCAACATCATACACTAGAAGAACATATTCATTCTGCACAACCAGGTAACCTTACACACAATGCAACACTTGAATCCAACCTTGGGGAGCACCAAACTTAAAACAAATAAGAATAAAGATAGATATGAGAAATATAAGCACACCTTCAGATCCATAAGACTAGAAACCAAATTGTGGAGAAATATGGAGCAAAATAATTTCTCCTAGACAACACTATTTTCACAATTCACACATTGGTGAATAAAACTTTCTTTGCACAATGATCTAGAACCTGAAACTCTGGATATAACACCTCTGAACACCTTTGATTAACATATATGAAATTCATAGGGAAATCTTCAACCATGAAGAAATTCAAATAAAAACATTGAACACCTCTCAACCACATTGTTTTCTCTTTTCTTCAAATTTTATCAAAAGAACTTGGAAACTAAGCACCAAAAACACATTCTCATCATCTAGAACACCTTCTCAACATCTCAACCACACAAGAGGTTGAACATACACCAAAAAAATATTATCAAAGTAACACTAGAGGTTGAAACTAGTGATACTACTAATGATACTATAATGCAACTAGTCAAAGCATCATTGCAAACTTCCAACAATCTCTCCATAGACCTATTGACATCAATGCAAAAACCTAGAAATGTTGACATAAATGAAAATACACAAACTACTCACACTTCCAACAATCTCCCCCTTTGTCATTGATGACAACACATGGAAAATCCATCAACAACAAAACAACTTTGATCACCAACTCATATACTGCACGTTAGTACACATTACTCCCTTTTACACAAGCATCAACTCTTTCAACACTTTCTCTTTCTCCCCCATACTTCATAAGGTTTTTCAATTAAATATCCCCCCCTTTGAAATCAATGGAAAAGGGTGGAACACTTGTATCTTTCAGCCTTTGACATAAATCACACATACTCTCTCTCCCCAAAAGGCAAAACCTATAAGGGACAAAAATGCTCTACAACTGCCTTTCCTCCTTTTAGTGCACTCTATTTCCTGCACACTCCCCTTTATAACATACTGCACCAATCAAAGAATACCACTCATATGATACAATGAAAACACTTATTCCTGTGATTGCAACAACCAACAATGCTACTATCTACTCCCCCTGAGAGGTATCCACCAACATTAGTCTAGAACAAGGAATGAATATTGAGATCCACTAGAATGATACATATCCTTGTGAATATAATTTAAATGAGGGGAAATAACCCCCAAATTCTCCCAAAGATATTCAAAAGTTTCCTTAGAAAGAGCCTTCATGAAGATATTTGTAACTTGATCCTGAGTAGGCACATATTCCAACATTACCTCATTCTCTACAACCTTCTCTCTCAAAAAGTGATAACGGATTGAAATATGCTTTGTCCTTGAATGCATTACTAGATTCTTTAAAGTATTAATAGAAATTTTATTATCACATAGGATAGAAATAGGTTCATCATAAACCACTCTGATATCTTTCAAAGTTTTCTTCATCCATAACACCTATGTGCAACATGATGTTGCAACAATGTATTCTACCTTTGTAGTAGATAATGATACGAAATAATACTTCTTGCTTAGCCAAGACACCAACCTACTTCCAAGAAATAATGCACCACCACTTGTACTTTTTCTATCATCCACACAACCTACCCAATCTGTGTCTGTATAAGAACTTAGAGAAAAACTAGTATACTTTGGATAACACAAACCATGTTCTAGAGTGTCTTTCAAATATCTAAATATCCTCATCACTACTACCACATGTGACTCTTTGAGATCTTGTTGAAATCTGGACACATGACAAATTGCATGCATGATATCTTGTCTAGCAACAATTAGATATAGCAGTTCTCCAATCATTGATCTATGTTTGCTTTGATCAACCTTAGGAGATTCATGATTCTTGCTCAGTTTGCAACCAGTAAACATAGGAGTACAAAAATATTTAGAGTCTTCCATTCCAAACTTCTTCAACATTTCCTTGACATACTTATTGTGAAATAAATATCCCTTTCTTTTTCTGATAGATTTGAAGTCCAAGGAAGAAATTCATCTCCTTAAACATAGACATCTCAAACTCTTTCTACATCTCTTCTACAAATATCTTGCACATTGCCTCATTACCTCCAAAGATTATGCCATCAACATACACAATCATAATCAAGATTTGATCTTTTTCAACTTTAAAATAAAGATTACTATCTATGGTACCTTTATTGAATCCTTGCTACAACAAATACCTATCCAATCTTGCATACCAATCTCTAGGAGCTTGCTTGAGTCCATATAATGCCTTCTTCAATCTACAAACTATATTAGGATGATATGATAACTAAAAGCCTTCTGATTGTTCAATATAAACCTATTCTTCTAACTCACCATTTAAGACTACAAACTTTACATCCATCTGATGGACTTTAAAATCCTTATGCGTTGTAAAAGCCAAAAACATCCTAATAGCTTCCATTCTTTCCACTGGAGAAAATGTATCCTCAAAATATATTCCTTCTGCTTGTGAGTATCCTTCACACATAAGTCTTGCTTTATTTCTTACCACTTCTACAGTCTCATTCAACTTGTTTCGAAATACCCACTTAGTTCCAATCACATTCTTGCTTGCTAGTCTTGGGAAAAGTTCCCAAGTCCGATTCTTCTCAATTTGCATTAATTCTTCCTCCATAGCCTTGATCCAATATTCATCTTTGCATGCTTCAATCACTATTTTAGGTTCAAATTTGGAAAGTAAACATAGATTTACTTGTTCTTCTATCATAGCAACATTTCTTCTTATCAACACACCTATGATTTTGTTACCAATAATTTGATCTTTTGAATGATTCTTCTGCACATACTGAAGGGGCTTAGTGATCCTTTCAAAAGATTCTTCCTCTTCAACCTGATTTTCTTTTTCCTTACCTTCATCTTTCTATTCTTCTCTAAAATAGGACTCATTTGATTCATATCCATCTATCATCATTGAAATTTTATGTAAGTCTTCATCTACTTTTACACTTGCACTTTCAAAAATCCTTTTTAACTTCTTTTTGTAGAACCAGTAAGCCTTGCTTCTTGTAGAATATCAAAGGAAGATAATTCCTTCATTAGATATTGCATCAAACTATCCTAATATTTCTTCATCTCTTTCAATATAGTATTTGATTCCAAACACTCTGAAATATTTCATAGTAGGGGTTCTTCCATACCACAACTCATAGGGAGTCTTTGAACTATTTTTCCTTGCTTGTACTCTGTTAAGTATGTAGATTGCAGTATGAATTGTTTCTCTCCAATAGACATCCAATAGATTTTCCCCCATCATTTTCCTTGCTGCTTCCTGAATAGTCATATTCTTCCTTTCCACAACTTCATTTTGCTGGGGAGTCCTAGGGGATGATAAATGCCTCTTTATTCCATGATCTTCACAAAAATTGTTAAACTCATTGGAGGTGAAATCTCCACCTCTATTAGATTTCAAAAATTTGATCTTCATATCCATTTCATTCTCAACCATAGCTTTGAATTCCTTAAACTTATCTAAAGCTTATGATTTTTATTTGAGAAAAGTAACCCATGTCATTGTAGAATAATCATCAATTAATATCATGAAATACCTATCACCTTGAAATTTTTTGATTCTTGTAGGTCCATAAATATTTGTATGCACCAACTCCAAAGGACCAGTAGTATATTTTTATTTGACTTTGAAACTCTTTGTAGCTTGCTTCCCAATTTGACATTCTTCATAAACAACATTGATAGGATTTGTGATCTTTGATAGATCTATCACAACTTGATGTGAGTTGATCCTTACCAGGCTATCAAAATTGATGTGACACATTCTTCTATGCCATAACCAATTTTCATTAATCTGAGTCATAAAGCATTGACCATTTGCACGCTTAAGCTGATAAAAATTTCCATTTGTCCTTCCTACTACAACCACAGTTCTAGAGCCTTTTTTGATCTCACAACCATTGTCCCGAAACAAAAGATTATATCCCTTGCTACACATTTGTCCTACACTCAAAAGGTTATGCCACAGAACCTTAACATAAAGAACACCATCTATATTATGCTTTCCATCAAAATTGATTGAACATTTTCCACATATCTTAGTAGATGTATCATCACCAAACTTAACTAAACCACTTTCAAACTTATCAAGCTTAACAAACTTAATCTTATCACCTATCATGTGATTTGAGCATCCACTGTCAATGACCCAGTTGTTCTTCTCTTCTCTAGCATGAAAATCAGTCACCATTGTTCTTTCAATGTTATGACCTATTTTTGGAGCACTTTCATTCATACATCTCTCTTAGTTAGTAGAATTAGTTCCAAAATTTAGAACCATGAACAAGAATTCATCATATTCATCATCAGGGTAATTAGATTCATCAACAAATATACTGGAATCTTCTCTAACATAATAAATTTTCTTAATTGATTTACCTTTATTCTCCTTAGGTCTATCTCTTGAAGCTTGTATAGGAAATCTTGAAGCATAATGACCAATATTTCCATAGTTAAAGCATTTGAAAGGTAACTTACCTCTGTATTTTCTAGTGTCCTTTTTCAATTTCCTCACAAAGTTTGCTTCTAGCTCATAAAACTCATCCAAATCAGATTCCTCAATCTTATTTGCTTTGCCAAATTTAAAATTAGTATCATTTTTTACATCACTTGGACCAAACTCTCTCAATTTAAAAGAGGTTAAAGTACCAAAAAATTGATCTCTAGAATACTGATTTAGATTATGAAATTCTTCATAGAAGAAACCTTATGATTATAAGCTTTAGTAAGAGTTTTCAGTACCTTCTTTACCACCTCTTCTTCTTATTCAAGTTTTCCTCCAAGGCCTCTAATGGAATTGACAACTTCATCCACTCTATGCATGCAGTTTGTAATATCTTCATTTTTTGTCATCCTTAAGGTCTCAATTATACTCTTCAAATTTTGCATCTTTGCTTGCTTGACTTTATCATCTCCTTCAGAGATACTTTCCAGATTTTTCCAAATTTCACTAGTAGTTTTAAGACTCATAACTTTCACAAGTTTTGAATTAGAAAGACCACTCAAAGGAGCATACCTTACTTTTCCATTGTTTTCATATGCCTTGATCTCATCATCGATACTTAGACCATTTGTAGGCATTGTATGTCCAATTTCAACAGACTTCCAAACTCCAAATCCTAGAGAAATAAGAAAACCTTCCATTTTGATTTTCAAAAATGCATAATCAGATCCATCAAATAAAGGAGCCTCCTTCTTGTGTGCCATCTCAGATCTACCTCAAGTGGTTAAACTTACTTCTAAGGAAATTTGCTCTGATACCAATTGTTGAATGCACAATAAAAATTATGGGGGAGGGTTGAATTAGTTATAATGTATAACTTCAAAACCCTTATTAAAATTTAGATTTTCATTAGTCCTTAAAACCTTAAAACCATTAAAAATTTATCATGCATTAGTAGAATCTAAACATGAGAAACAATAATGCAAACACATATAAGCACATGAGAACACCATATTTACATGGAAAACCCAAGAAGGGAAAAACCATGATGAGGATTAGCTCACAATATAAAGTAATTGCAACACCAAATACACCAAAACATTCACACTTTCTCTGTAGAATGTAGATACCCTCTGCTCATTACTTCCACTAGTCTTAGGCATTAAATATCTCACTGCACTTTTCACTTTCACACTTCACATCTCTACACTTCACATCACACACTTCACTATATTATTCTCCATCAACTCAACACTTATTTATATCATCCTCAACTTTGAAAGCAATTCACAAGGTCGACTAAGCACCTCAACCATGCAAATACAAATTAGGTCGACACTAATCATTCCCATAATAGAAAGGCATGAAAGTGAACCACACCACACCTTAACTCGAACCGAAATCCACTCATACATGCCACACCACACTTCCATGAACACTGAAGCATATCCATAATTAGTGAAAACACCCAAGGTTGATCAAATATGTGTTAACACCATTAAACAATTAAGTGCATTCTTCCTTTGATCCAAAGATGACTCACAAACCACACATAATACTTAAACACAATATGGAATATTCCATCAACACCCTAAAATACAACAACTCCTTTGTAACATCATACACCATAAGAACATATTCATTTTGCACAACCAACTAACCTTCCACATCGCAACACTTGAATCTAACCTTGCGGAGCACCAAATTTTGAACAAATTAGACTAAAGATGGATATGAGAAATATAATTACACCCTTAGATATGCAAGCCTAGAAACTAAATTGTGAAGAAATGCAG